>JBBPBX010076009.1:6342-17217 GCA_038048925.1 Garcialebias charrua | reverse complement strand
TTGACCAGCAGGCATCTCAAGGCTACTTGAGTGTTACTACTACTGTGTGTTAGAAAGGACAGCCTGAGTGATGTCACACGCAGTAACATCCAAACTGTAATGCTTTGCAAATGTGTTTAATGAGCTCCAGTTCGCAGCAGCGCAGATGTCTGCAACTGGTACATCCTTGAACAATGACCAGGAAGTGGCCAAGCCTAGAGTGGAGTGAGCGTGCACCCCAGAGGACACATGTTGACCTTTGCTACTGTACACCCTTTTAATGGCCTCAGTCACCCAATGTGAAAGGCGTTGTTTTGATAGGGCCTTTCCTGTAGCAGGTGCTGCAAAGCAGATGAACAGTTGATTTGTTTTTCTCCATTTGGCTGTTCTCTGCATGTAAGTGCGTAAAGCTCTAATGGGGCAGAGAGCCTTCAGCCTTTCCTGTTCCTGAGTGAGGACGGGAGCAGGTGGGAAGGAGGAGAGATCAAAGTCTAGACTCCTGTGGTTCAAAGTCAAGACCTTGGGAGTGTATGTAGGATTAGGCCTTAAGGTGACCTTTGACCCATCAGGGACGAATCTGGTACACATTGGATGTACAGACAATGCATGGAGGTCACCCACGCGTTTTGCCGAGCAAAGTGCCAGGAGTAGAGCGGTTTTATAAGATAACAAATCTATCTTAACCTCGCTCAGTGGCTCGAATGGGGGGTCACAGAGAGCCCCCAAGACCAGGCCAAGATCCCAACCAGGGGTCAGAATCCTGCTGGGTGGTTTAGTCCAAAGCACACCTTTCATAAATCTTATTATGATTGGATGCGCTCCAGGTGTCCTGTGTCCCCAGCCTTCGTGACAGGCTGAAATAGCTGATAGGAAAACTTTAATCGTTGAATAAGAACGACCTTTTTCCAGTAGGTCCTGAAGGAAGGTCAGGAGCTGAGCCAAGTCGCATGCATAAGAAATAATATTTCTTTCTGAGCACCAGGCTTCAAAAATACGCCACTTCTGTGCGTATAGAGACTGTGTTGACATAGCACGGGCGTTTTGTATGGTTTTTACCACATTTTCCGGCAGGCCTGACGCCATCAGCTTGTTCTTTTCTGCCAACAAGCTGATATTTTTGACAGTTCCTGGCCTAAGCGGCTGGACTGCCCCTTCTGGTGACATAGTTTGGCCCTGAAGAAGAGCAGTTGGTGTATCCAGTTCTCCTCCAAGGGCCCTGGAGGCTGTGAACCCCTGGGGGTCAACCAAGTTGGGAAGAGGGCTTCCTTGCTGATGTGCTACCAGGCTGCTCTGCTCAAAGGTAATCAAGGGGCAGATGCAACCTGTCATCTGTATTAGGCAGAGTTGGAGCAGAAAGTCTATTTTCCCTCTCCAAGTTTAGGGTCATGGGACTGGGAGACTGCGAGTTTTGTAAACGAGCAGACCTCCTGACTCCAATCCGTTTTTTGGAATGGTCCTGTTTACTGGTCCTTGGCTTTAACAGAGCGTCGGAACCAGACAAACCGACCGTGGTTTGTGTTTCACCCGTTGGGAGAATTTTGTTTGAAAGCAGAGCTGGATCAGCATAGAGAGGAAGGTCATGTGCTGTCTGATCACTGCTTGGACATTGCGTGTCCCTCATTAATAATAAAGGGGCAGCTGCAACGTGAGAACGTGGAGATGCTCCTTTTAGTTTGGTAGACTTTAGATTATTTGGTGATAGAGAACCCAGTCCCCTTCGAAAAACAGGAAGAGAGATCAGGGGCCTCATGTACAAAGACTTGCGTAGATTTCTTACTGAAAAGTAACGTACGGACAAATCCAGAAAAGTGTCCACGCACAAAAAAATCCAGATTTATCAAACTGTGCGTACACCGGAATCCACGCACATTCCTTATGTACAACACAATCAACGTGGAATTGAGCGCACATGAGAGAGTGGCCGACTCCGCCCTTGACACGCCTCCGTATGAATATGCAAAGTCATTCAAATATGCCATGCACGACAGGAATGTCGTCTCTGCTCCATTGCAAATCATGTCGGAACGTGGAAAAAAGAGGAACTTCACGGACTGTGAACAGAAATCACTTCTGAGTGAGGCAGAGAAGCACGGAAAAAGGCTTCATTCGGCACGCACAGTGCAAAACAAACCATCCACTTTTAAATAAGAAGTTGACCAAGCTGATCTAACATGCCTGTATAGCTTAGTGGCGAACGCGCCCGCCCTTCGTCCCAAAGGTCGTGAGATCGACTCCCGCTTGGTACAATGTTTTTTTTTTTCATTCCGGATTTAAAGACCACAGGAAAACTATTGAATGAAACAACAAGAAATAGAACAATACATGAAATGAAAGGAAGCAGACGATTTATTGTTTTGTAAATAGTTTTCATGTGTATTTCAATCTGGAACGAAAAGAAAAAGAAAAACGTTGTACCATGCGGGAGTCGATCTCACGACCTTTGGAACTAAAGGCAAGCGCTTTACCCACTGACCTAAACGTAGGCGTGTTAATACAGCTTGGTTAACTTCTTATTTAAAGAAATTACATCTCATTGTTGTCAATATTGTTGCCACTATCTGGCGCATGCTTTTATATCCACTCATCTAATTGCGTCCATGTGGATGTAATAATCGTTAATCATGTGTGTTTGGTGGGATTTATGATTGTTTTCATATCATGGACACAGTTTCACAGATCACCTGTAAGTGTCGCCAAAGGAACAATAACCACAGAAACGTGCGTACGCAAGGAGGGGAGCAGCCGTGGATTTGTACGTGGAAGCGCAGATATTCCCGTTCATATCAGATTTGATACATACGCCACTTTGCGTGGAAAGTGACGTGCGCAATGTTTTTGTGCGCACGCATGGTTGATACATGAGGCCCCAGATTTGACTCTGATTTGTTTATATGCACAGCAGCTTGAACACAATTGCTGCTGTGAAGGTGTGAATCTTGTGGCTGCCTGTGGCATCTGACGTGGCCCCCCCCCGTCATTAGATTCTGTCGACATGCATCCCTGAGGTACGGACATGTCACGTGTTCACCTGGTTAGTGTATTGGCTGCCTCGTGATTCACAATGGAGCAAGGGCTTGAGCACGTGACCTTCCTCACCTGTCTCCGTGAGGGCTATGGGGGGTGCTTGCAGACGCCTCTGTGTCTGTTTACTGCAGACGAATCAGAGGCACTTTGCTAGGGTTTATTGATTAGGCTAATACCCCATGGGCCGTGAGGGAGGGGGGAAATGGCCCCCTCCCTTTATGATGGCTGGTAGGCCAGAGGGACCTGTTCTGCTGAAGTTATTTGTGTTTTTTTTTAGAGTCAATAAAACAGAGAGGGGCTGTTTTATGAGCTTTATTCGTGCTTATGTGCAATGACGTACATGATTCTATGTCACTCACAGCAGAGAGAGCAGGATTTGTGCATGTGATAGATTTACCAGCTTTTTGTACCGTGTTACAAATAAAGTCTGGACATGAAGGGATCATTCCCAGTACCACGTGGACGGGTGATTGTGTAATGTGGGAACGTGGACCTGGTTCATCAGGTACGTTTCTGTCTGGTGTCCCGGTTCACCGAGGAGGCCCTGTGTCTGACCGCCTAGTGGGGAACAAACCTGTTTTTGCTCCATGCGTGATCGGTAAGAGGTTGGCCCAGCGGGGGGTCTCTGCCGGAGCTCCTCCTCGTATGCTGGCCGCTTCTGCGGTGGGACACGCGTTGCTGAGTGGTGTCGAGGCTGCGCAGGTCTGCTTCCAGCAGACTCCCTGGAGGGGGGGTGGGGGCGAAGCTTCTCCGGGGAATGCCCACCCGGAGAGCTTTGGCCTGTCTGCGCCTTTGGTCCAGCTTGGTCTGAATTCGCTCCAAAGCTTTACCAAATAATCCCGTCGGCTCTATCGAGTGGTGGAGAAAAGGCACCTTTTGTTCCTCAGGGAGATCCGTTAAAGTCATCCACAGGTGGCGAATCGCGATGATCACTTCCGCCATACCCCTACCTTGAGCAACAGCAGCTGTCCCCATCATGCGGAGCACAAAGTATGTTGCCCTGCGGGCTTCGTCCAGCAAGTCGGCGGCTACCTGCTTGTCCGTTGATACCTGCAGCTGCTGCAGCTTTTCCGTTAGGAAAGCCTGCATCAACGCGGACGCATTCATGGCGCGTGCCGCAAGTCCCTGAGCTCTGTAGCACTTCTCGAGTAGAAACGCTGAAGCTTGACAAACCTTGCTGGGGAGAGTTGGTTTTGTCCCGGATGACTTAGGAAACAGGTGAGACGCTAGTGTGTCCTCAATCTGAGGCACGTTAGCTATTCCCACCTCATCCATCCCGTCGACGTCGAGGAACTGTGAGAGGGGAAGGAGCATGGGGGCTCTTGGTTGAGCCCAGGTGCGAGTTAGTTCTGTGAAGAAGTCCGGGAACACGGGCATTCCTTTGCCTCGTGGCGGCCTGCTGCTTCGAGTAAATATAGTTTCCTACCAGCCTCGTGACCTGTTGGAGAGGCGGAGGCTCGGGCCATGGGATGTGCAACGCCCATGTTCTCGAGCTCCAGCGTGGGAGTGAGAGGCTTCGTGGTGTCCGCATCCGTTGGTATTGCTGAAGTGCCCATGGCTTTGGCGACGAAGTCAACCCGGTGCCACAGCACAGCATCCAGCATCAGGCTGCAGTGTGGGCAAAAGTCGGGTGTATCCAGTGCTGTTTTGTGCGTGAAGCATTCCCAGGCAGACTGGACAGGCCTCATGGGTGTCCGTCGCCGCTAGGGAGAAACCGCATCCGCTGGGACAGGCGCGCAAATTTGGGCTCGTCGTCCTGTTGGTTTTACTTGGAAGTCTTGCCTTTCGCTTTCCTTTCTCCGGAGGCATGTCCGAGATAAGGCGAGCGAATCCTTCCAGAATCTTTTTTCTATTTCCTTGAAATGTCTCCTCCGTCACGTCGCTTTCGCTGGCTAGCTCGCTAGGAGTTAGCGCAGTAGCTTTTTTCTTGTGGCGTAGTTAGCGCCGTCGAGCGAAGCAATCTGTAGAGAGAGGAGAAGAAAATACTTCGGGGTTAAGAGAAAATGTGACGGACTAGCTTTCACTAGTCCAGCAATACGCAGGAATAATTCTCTGTGCGCTCTGTGCAAGGAGCAAGCTCACCTCAAGTTGAGCGATGAAGCAACAAAGAAGTCCCGCGAAGAGGTAGTTCAGGTTTAGCAAGGTGAAGGGCAAAAAAGAGGAAGATGGATGGGCATCAGCCGCTTAAGTACCCAGAGGGCGGGGCCTCTGGCGCAGCGGTGACGCCCTAGCCGTAAAGGCGTGAATATATTCCTTCAGGTAATCGTGCGGGGGCGCAATTCCCATAGCAAGTATGTTGCACCGAGAGACCAGACTGAAAGGGAACACATCTTTGCTGAATTGGATTTAAATAATTAAATAACTTAAGCCTCCCTGGTAAGGTCTATTCAGGGGTTCTGGAGAGGAGGGTCCGTCGGATAGTCGAACCTCGGATTCAGGAGGAGCAGTGTGGTTTTCGTGCTGGTCGTGGAACACTGGACCAGCTCTACACCCTCAACAGGGTCCTGGAGGGTGCGTGGGAGTTTGCCCAACCAGTTTACATGTGCTTTGTGGACTTGGAAAAGGCATTCGACCGCGTCCCTCGGGGGGTTCTGTGGGGGGTACTCCGGGAGTATGGGGTACCAGGCCCATTGATATGGGCTGTTAGGTCCCTGTACGACCGGTGTCAGAGCTTGGTCCGCATTGCCGGCAGTAAGTCAGGCTCGTTTCCAGTGAGAGTTGGACTCCGCCAAGGTTGCCCTTTGTCACCGATTCTGTTCATAACTTTTATGGACAGAATTTCTAGGCGCAGCCAAGGTGTTGAGAGGATCCGTTTTGGTGGCCTTAGAATCGCTTCTCTGTTTTTTGCAGATGATGTGGTCCTATTGGCTTCATCAGATCGTGATCTACAGCTTTCGCTGGAGCGGTTTGCAGCCGAGTGTGATGCGGCCGGGATGAGGATCAGTTCCTCCAAATCCGAGGCCATGGTCTTGAGCCGGAAAAGGGTAGCATGCCCTCTCCGGGTCGGGGATGAGGTCCTGCCCCAAGTGGAGGAGTTTAAGTATCTCGGGGTCTTGTTCACGAATGAGGGAAAACTGGAGCGTGAGATCGATAGGCGGATAGGTGCAGCATCCGCAGTGAAGCGGGCTCTGTACCGGTCTGTCGTGGTGAAGAGAGAGCTGAGTCGAAAGGCAAAGCTCTCAATTTACCGATCGATCTACGTTCCCACCCTCATCTATGGTCATGAGCTTTGGGTTGTGACCGAAAGAACGAGATCTCGGATACAAGCGGCTGAAATGAGTTTTCTCCGCAGGGTGTCTGGACTCTCCCTTAGAGATAGGGTGAGAAGCTCAGTCATCCGGGAGGGACTCGGAGTAGAGCCGCTGCTTCTCCACATCGAGAGGAGCCAGTTGAGGTGGCTCGGGCATCTGGTTAGGATGCCTCCTGGACGCCTCCCTGGTGAGGTGTTCCGGGCATGTCCCACCGGGAGGAGACCCAGAGGAAGACCCAGGACACGCTGGAGGGACTATGTTTCTCGGCTGGCCTGGGAACGCCTTGGGATTCCCCCAGAGGAGCTGCTCCAAGTGGCTGGGGAGAGGGAAGTCTGGGCCTCCTTACTTAGGCTGCTACCCCCGCGACCCGACCCCGGATAAGCGGACGAAAATGGATGGATGGATGGATGGATTTAAATAAGCAGAAATTAGCAAAAAATTAAGAAATTAGCTAAAAAAAAGGCTGAAAATAGTAATTCAAAAATATCTGAAAAGTAGCTGAAACAATAAAGAGAAGCTTAAACTATCAGAAGGAAGTGGAAAGAACTGAAATGAGCTCCAAAAATGTGGAATTAGCTGAAAAAGCTAAAATTAGTATCAAAAGAGCTAAATAATAGTTGAAAGAGTATAAAAAGCTGTATCTAGCAGAAAAATAACTGAAAGGGGCATAACAAGCGGAAATTAGCATGAAGCAGTTAATTAGGCTGAAAGTAGCAGAAATGAGCAAAACAAAGTTGAATTTATCTGAAAACAGCTTAAATTAGCTTAAAATGCTAAAAACGCTAACGGAAAAGTTTGAACAAGCTTAAATTAGCAGAAGAAAGCAGAAAGCACACGTTTGCCCACTTAGGCTGAAAGAAGCAGAAATAAGCAAAAAAAGGTGGAAATTAGCTGCAGCTGAAAGCAGCTGAATGTAATTGAAAAAAGTTTGTTTGCACAAGGAAGCTGAAAGAAGCTGAATCATAACAAAATGTGAAAGGATCAGTAAAAGGTTATGAACAGATCTAAAGATCTGAAGGATGTAAAATGAGATCTATTCATTTTCTATGAGGAAAAAAAAGATGCAGAAAAGGCTAAATACAGTATTGCAAAAAGCTAAAGTTGCACCAATACCAAGTCCTAGCATCCTTCTCCTGAACGAGCTGAACGTTTTGATATTTGTTGAAATAGCAGAAAAAAAGTGAAACGAGAAAGATGCTGAAAAATGTATGAAAGAAAAATGGATCATAACAGTGTGGATGCTCCATAAACATTCAACACAAATATAAATATCTGTACATTATACGTGTATACAATATTATACATGATTTGCAAGGGTTGTGGTAGCTAATGTGGTTTTCTCATCTTTCTGTGAGTGCAGGTTTGTGTCAGGAAGAGCACACAGCACAAAACAATTACCAAATCTTTCATGTGATTTCACTCACTGTGACGACCCCTGCACAAAAGAGCAACAGAAAAACAAACATATAATTCATAAGCTTTAACCAGAACTGTTATGACTCTGTCCCACCTTTGCATAAGATGATCTCTTTATAAATGTCTGTCATGTAAAATAGTGAGCAATACGCATACCTTCAAAGTCAAAGTCAAAGTCAACTTTATTGTCAGAACTGCAATATGTACAGGACATACACAGGATTGAAATTGCGTTTCTCTCAGTCCCTCGGTGCAACAGTAACCATTTAAACACTAAAACACTAAACATTTAATGAACATAAGCATAAAATGAAATAATAAAAGTGTAATACTGTCCTGAGTTTTTGCATAGTAGTATAAAAAGTATATCTATAAAATAAACTGAAGGTTCTAGCATTGACATTTGCAAAGAGTGGCAAAGCAGCATATGAGTTAATGTACACAGTATATGTATGAGGTAGTTGATGTTTGGTATAGAGGCAAAAGTGGCATATGCAGTAAGGCACATTGGGCATCCTTAAATAAGGCTGGTCAGAGAATACTGTACTCTACAAGTAATGCTAGGTCTTTAATTTAG
Organism: Garcialebias charrua; assembly: GCA_038048925.1. NCBI lineage: Eukaryota > Metazoa > Chordata > Actinopteri > Cyprinodontiformes > Rivulidae > Garcialebias > Garcialebias charrua. The sequence goes on along the minus strand of JBBPBX010076009.1, from coordinate 8,970 downwards.
TCACAAGGTGAATCCTGTTTGTGATCTAAAGTGAAAATCTAAATTTATCTTTGGTCAGTGAACATGTAGACATTTTGACGGAGTCATGTTTAGATCTGCTGCTGCCTCATCGTCCAAGCTTTGATAAAGTTGAATGGTTGCAAAGCGTTTGGTGTTTGCCATAGCAATCAGTAGTTAACAGTTCACACAGCTCTGCTCCAGCGGCTGGCATCACCTCTAAGGACGGCTTCAATCACACAAGGTTTTCATGTGTCAATGAATTTGAATAGTGACCTTTGTGACTCCGAGCCATGCAGGAGATGTGTTCTGCAGGTTGCAACACTAATCTTGGCTGAAGTCTAAACAGGGAATTTATTAGCAGCGCTGCGCACATGCATAACAAATTTCCCCATCTCAGCCACATTTTCAGACTTTTTGAGTATTCTGGAGGTGTCGGCAAGGATATTTGGAGGTGAGTTTAATTAGAGCACAACTCCCCTCTGCAGTGCTGGCAAACGAATGCGTAATAGCTCGAAGACACAAGAAAGCTGCTTTATACGCTTGTCATGGTTTTGATTTCTTTACTCCCAAGTCTTCAGCCTAGTTTGTCTGCAGCAAATCAGTCCTTTCATTTACAAGGAAAACAATAGTCTCACAGAGGGAACTTTTAATTCATATTATGTCTAAGAGGCTGGGGGTAAGCACTAAATGAGTTTGTTCTTTAAACGGGTGAAAATGATAAAGATTTTCTACTGTTTTAAAGAGAGATGCTGTTCTTATGCAGTCTTTATAATAATCATAAAATCAGAAATGTTTCTTGTGATTTGTTTTTTCCTTTGTGTGCCAAACATGGAAATGATACACGATAAAATTATTGTTTGCTGTTTACGGTTTGCACTGTGCAGTGTTGCTGTATTAAAACACAGAGGGTAAAATGATTGATTGCTGTATATATTGGCCCCGTGTTGGCAAACGTCACACTAAGTAATGCAAGCGGGTCTATGAAGAACTCTTCATCATAAAGCTGTCAATTACATTCAAGCTATGACGTTATTATACTATAGTACCTATCATACTTTGTATTCAGTAACAGTGAATTATTTCCTGCTGTATACCTTTTTACATTTATTGCAAAGACCTAAATGTGTTGTTTGTTTACCTACACAGACTACAGCCGGTCTAATGTAGATCAATCATGTGACTCGAGCTGTTTTCAAAGGATTCAGTCGGGCGTTTTGTTTCTGTTGAGTGTGGACCTGCATTTCAGAAATGCATATCAATATTTTTGCACAACTTGATTTAACTGTATCATTTGATAGAGTTCAGGAAAGGTTTTTATCCCCATCATGGAGAAAAGAGGGAAAATTGGAAATACACTCTGTCCATCCATTCGCCTATCTGTCCGTCCATGAAAAAGGTTAGCATAGCTTGAAAAATAAGGGAGGTACCGACTTCCTTTTGCAATGTGGCTGGCTGCATACAGATGTATAAATAGTGCCTTTTTAAAGTTGGGTTGCCATATAAGATGGCTGCCACCATAAATGTCCATTTGTGCTGTGAAGAAGATTCCTTGAACATTGTGTGGTAACGGCTTCTATATTAGTGTGTGGACACATCTAGACATAAGAAATATTCTTTTTGAAAACTGCGTGGCCATGAAGTAGTTCGACTTTCACGGACTCGCTTTATTGCAGTGTGTGTACGTACAATACTGTACATAATACTTTGTATTTTCCAAATTAAAAAAATGGATAAATGAACAAATAAATAAAAGTATGCTGCCATTTTATAGTTTTCTTTCATTAAGCTTTCACTGTTTTGCCAGTCTGAAGAACTTTACCCAGAAGCCATCTGTTCACTTCCCAGAAGTCAACGCTGCTTCCAACTGCTGCAAATGGAGGGAAAGTTTTGCACCACTCAAAGTCAGAAGTTCTGTAAGGATAATCTCACAGGACTGGCAGGAAAGTATTATATAATCCTGAATCTGAACTCATCCTTCAAGTTGTATCTTCACTGCTGAGTATGTGGGCTGCAGTTGATCTGGACTCAGTCTGACCCGGATCCTGGGAGCTGCAGGTGACAGACGACTGTGGGGTTCAGCCTGGTTTGGGTCGTGCCGTGCTGGTCCGGACCGGGCCAGAGGTGGACTAAATCCTGTGCAGCCTTGCTCCATGGAACAGCAGCACATGCACATCAAGCTGGATGGGGAGGTGAGCTGCTGCACCAGGACTTTTTATCATATATCGGGTCGGACGGAACTGAGCCGCCGTTGTTCTGCAGAGCCCTTGTAAGTAATATTTAGTAGCTACATATAAGTACTGTATGCTGTTATAGAGTTTAGAGGACTGATTTGTGAACTTCATCGCTGCAGGATAGGTCTGCAGAAACAAACCGAGTTGGAATAGAACAGAGTTGGACCGGAACAAGAGCCACTGCTGTTCTGCAGAGCTAGTTAGTAATATTTAGAAACGTGTGTTCAAAATGACATAGGTTTGAGAGTTTAGAACATTGCAAGAGTGTGGGAAGGGTTTCTAAAGCCTTAATATAAAGTTACTGTATTTGAACTTGAACTTAAACTTGAACTTGGACTACTGTATCCCTACTTCGCGGTTTTTCATTTATCGCGGGGGACAGGGTGCATACATATAC
>JBBPBX010076008.1:6964-17217 GCA_038048925.1 Garcialebias charrua | reverse complement strand
ATCTTTTAAAGTCTTAAGCAATGTTTTCTAGACTTTCTAGTAATTTTTCAAAGTTTTTCCCCTACTGATTGTGATTTTAAAAAAAAAAGTTTTTCCCCTACTGATTGTGATTTTAAAAAAAAAAGTTTTTCCCCTACTGATTGTCCAATACTCTTCTTTGTACATATGTAGCTACACCAATGAATCACCCAGTAGTAGTGTTGTAGTACTCGAGACTGGTCTTGGTTTTGAGACCGGTCTCAAGACCACTTTTTGATGGTCTTGGACTCGTCTCGGACTTGTCCACATTTGTTCTCGGTTTTGTCTCGGTACACTCTGGTCTTGGTCTTGACTTGGTCTCAGATTAGGTGGTCTTGACTACAACACTACCCAGTAATAATAACAATAATAATGAATTTAATTTATAACACACTTTTCATTAATGAAAATCTCAAAGTGCTACAAAGTGCAACAAAATTAAAGGTCAAATAAAACAAGTGATAAAATCAATAACAGTATCAACTAAGTAGGCTCCTTATCTCAAGGAATGAGCAAGTGTAATGTCTATACGTGTCAAACAACAATCAAATGCTAATTTGAACCTTTATCTGCCACAGAGACATGGTTTGTTCCCATTTCTATTGGTGAATCGCTGAGAAATACCAAAGATGACACAAATTGCCACAGAAGAACTATTGATCGTGACTAAAAGATAACAAGTAAGTTTTGCTTTTTGGAAGCAAAATTAAAGGAAATTAGGTGCTATCAACTTTTTGCAGCCTGTGTCTCGTGAAAAACCTCGTCACAAATTTGATGCAGACTCAGATGACTGTCTGATTTCCTAGCAAACACAGGGAGGAATTAAATTTGCGTAAGATAACAACATAGTTAATCATGTTTGACAAGTGTTGTTGCTTCTCGTGAAACTCAGTGATGAATTATGGATTGCAGAATACCTATTATTGAGGAATTTAATTAAAGGCTTCAAATGGGAGAATGATATTGCTCTTTGTGATGTTAGTATGATTTCCTTGTCATCAACACTAACACTCAAGTATCCACAGTGCTGTTAAACAGTGTGAAATAAACCGTGCCTAAAATGTAACACCTTGGTAGCTGAGTTGTGTAGGAATAGGAAATATATATATATAGCGACCTGTTCAGCATAAGGTGGCAGATGGAAACAAGATTGAGTCTTTGTCAATGCACTTCCAAAGTGCCAGTTTTTCTACAGCAGTGACGTACATAACCCCGTGAGTTTCCCAAACAACGTGACATGGACCACTTAGCCAAAAGCTCACTTCCTTGTTCTTCAATTTTGCCTTTGGTAATGTGTTTTTCTATAACACAAAAAATGTTTAAAAATTTTATTTTAAAGGCCCTTGGATTTTGATATCAGAATCTCAGCAGATCTTTGAAGGAATGTCTTGGAAGGAACAACGTGTATAAAGTAGACAAACACACTGTGTTGACGTCCTGTAGGTGCCCGGTAGCAGTGAGGGTGCATGCTGCTTGGACATATGGTTGTTGCAACAAATCTGATTAATATGGGATGGCCAAGAGTCCAGCATACAGTGTAGGACAGGCTGCACCAGGACATCCCCACTGATTTGGCTTCCCCCTCACACCATGCCAGACTTCCACCTTGCGTTACTAAAAACAGACCCATCATCAGGAATTCAGATGGCCAATGCAGCAACAGATTTTAAAAGTTAGAAAAATACAAAATTATATGGATCAGCAAGCATACCTTCAGGTCAAACAAATAGAAAACACAGCTGCCTTGAGTCCAACTCAGTTTTATGTACAACTACCAATTTCATGGAGGTGTTCACGGTCGATGATCAGTTTGATAGTCACCATCTAAATTCCACTGGAACCGGTTCGAGAGGATTCACCTTCTTCAACGCTTCTTCATTTTTTTGCTTGTTAAATAAGTAGCTGTGTAATATGACCTGTTTTTGTTTTTTGCATAAGATTATCATAAATCTTCTAATTTGAAGACCTGGAGAGAACCAGATGTTACTATTTTATGTTCAGCACTGACAAAATGAGTAAGTTTTTCAGTAATGACTAGAAAATACCCAAAGACTGTTAATATTTTATGTAATATAAACATTTAGAAAGTATTTTAAAAAAGTTTCACTGTTACTTTTATTATTCTGCTTTGTGTGTGGGGATGGGGGGCTGCAGTTTACCTAAAAATATGTTTTACTTGTCTGGTCCACATAACCATAACAGAAATGTGTTAAGTTTTGTAAAGGTAAGTCTTTACATGAACACATACAGATTCAAGTACCGGTACTGTTTTCCTTCACATGAAAAAATATATATATGAAAAAAGAGAGAGAACAGGCCTGTTCTCTCTTTTTTTGAAACATTTAAGTACCGGTACTGGTACTTAAATGATAACGCAGCACTGACAGCCCATCTTAAAACAGCACAATGAACAATAGATATACCTGCTATGTAATCTGAATCCAATCTTCACCCTTCAACATGAACTCCCTTCTATATTTTGTTCCGCAAAGCAAATTGCAACAGGAACCAAAAGAATGGACTGAGTGCGAATATGTCTTTCTTTCTGTATTAAAAGTGCTTTTGTTTTCTCCAAATACATTAGAACTGAATATGTTCAGAGCCATCATAGATTTATGCAGCATCTTTATTTTTTATATGAAACAGGATGCAGTAGATCAGTGGTCAGTGCTGTGGTCCTGTAATCCTGAGGTTGTGAGTTTGAGCCCAGGTTATGTCAGTAAGGGCATCTGGCATAAAAAAGAAAATTGCCAGATCTTTCCATACTAACCCATAGTTCTTTTGGCTACATTATTTATATACAGTATATTAAATGTTATCAAGCATGTTCAAAGGATCTTTCTGCCATTTCTGTTTGTCCCTCGTCTTCTTCATGGGTGACTGGCTAAAGATGCTTCACTGAAATAAGAGCAATCTGTGTACTCGGGCAGGATACAAACAAATCTGTTTGTCTTTCTGCCATCATCCTGGAAGATGTGAGTATAGTGAAATATAAATGTCTGTTAAAGTATTTTGTCAATTTTCATGGGCACTTTGTAAATTTTTGTTTCAGTTAAATGCATGTGCAGGTGGAGGAAAAGCTTGACATTCTTCTTAACAGAAGGCCCAAAACAGTGCTTTTTATCACTTTTAAAACTATAATTTATTATTTTTTCTGTCTGCAGCTTTCAGTTTTCCACACACGAATGTTTTCCTCTATTTTTCTTAGAATGAATGCATATTACCAGCTCATTTTATGTTGGAGAAACAATGGAGTTGTATGCATTTTGGTGAAACCTTGAAAACAAAAGTGTATGTGCAGTTTCATGCAATATTCTGAAATATTCCATGTATTGTTTATAACTATCAGCTGCTATCACATCAAATTTTAACACAGTATCTGTAAAACTGACTGAGTTCTAGTCATTTTTGTGTTTGTTAACATTGATTACATGTGGTACCTGAACTGGGTTCCCTTCAAAAGGTTATCAGTCATAGATGTTGCTTTAATTATGTGTGAAGAGGACATGTCCCTCTCACATTTAAAAAAAAATCATTTGGAACTCCCACATTTACCATGAAATATTAGTTCACCCCAGTGCTGTTTCTATTGCTACATGAATAAATCCATTACACTTGATTAGTAGAATACTCAAAGCACTAAAAGTACACTCCGGGTTTTCCTGGTTACTTATAACAACTCATATACACTTCATGTCCTCTAGTCACTTGCCTTGGCAGGGCGCTCATCTCTGAGGGGGGTTTTGTCGATGGGGTGGGGGAAGGAAGGGGAGACACCTCTGTGTTTTACGCTAGCTTAGTGCTATGTTAGTACAAATATCATGTTTGAGCATAGGATGGTTCATGAGTGTACTTGGTACCAGGCCACCTTAAGCCAACGGTCAATGATTGATTTTGTAATTGCGTCATTGGACCTGTGGCCCTATGTATTGGACAACCAGATGAAGAGAGGGCCAGAGCTGTTAACTGATCACCGCCTGATGATGAGTTGGATCCGGTGGTGATGGAGGCTGCCAGACAGACCTGGTAAACCCAAATGCATAATGAGGATTAATTGGGAACATCAGGTGGAGCCCTCAGTCTGTGTAGCTTCCAACTCTGGGAGAGTTTTTCACATGTCCCAGTGGAGGTTCAGGACATGGAATCCTAATGGGCTCTGTTTATGGCCTCTATTTCAAATATGGCTCACAGGAACTGTGTCCTGACTGTCACTGGTGCTTGCATGGTGGAAACCAAAGAACCCTCTGTTGGACACCAGCTGTGATGGGGGCCGTCAAGCTGAAGAAGGAGGCCTTCAGAACTTAGTTGTTCTGAAAGACTCCTGAAGCAACTGACAGGTACAGGGTGGCCAGATGGACTTTGGCTTCAGTGGTTGCCAAAGCATAAATTCAGGCATGGAAGGACATCAGGGAGGCCATGGAGAAGAACTTTTGGTCTGCCTCAAGGAAGTTCTAGCAAAAGGTTCAGCAACTCAGGAAAGGAAAGTGGACTCTATCCTATGTTGTCATTGATTTGGGTGAGGAACTGCTAATCCAAACTGTGGAGAGTGTTGAGTGGTGGAAGGAGCACATTGAGAATCTCCTTGATCTACCCACCATGTCCAACATTGAGGAGGCAGAATCTGAAGATTCAGGAAAAGCAGAGCCCATTATCATAGCAGAGGTCACTGATGGTGTCAAAAAGCTCCTCGGTGGCAGTGCTTTAGGGGTGGACAAGATTTGCTCTAAGAGGCTGAAGACTCTGGATGTTGTGGGGCTGTCATGTAAACACATCTCTTCAATGTTGCATGGAGGACTGGAACAATTCCTTAGAGTGGCAAACCAGGGTGGTAGTTCTCATTTTTAAAAGGGGGACCAGAGAGTGTGTTCCAACTATCATGGGATCACACTTCTCGCCTCTCTCGGAAAAGTTTACTCCAGTATGTTGGAAGGGAGGCTGGAGGAGGTGGAGGAGTTTAAGTATCTGGGCGTCTTGTTCATGAGTTATGGTAGGGTGGAGCAGGAGATGGATCGACAGATTGAGGCCTCATCCTCAGTAATGAGGTAATTGCTTCAGTCAGTCGTGGTGAAGAAAGAGCCGAGTCAAAAGGCAAAGCTCTTAATTTACTGGTCTGACTCTGACCCTCACCAATGGTCATGAGGTTTGGATCATTACCAAAAGAATTCCAGATACAAGGCTTCCTTCGTAGGGTGGCCAGGCTCGGCCTTAGAGATTGGGTCAAGAGGTCCATTATCGGAAGGTAGCTTGGAGTAGAGCCGCTGCTCCTCTGCATGTCAGTTGAGGTGGTTGGGATATCTGATTAGGATGCCTACTGGACACATCCCTGTAGAGGTTTTGCAGGCACATCCCATGGTAGGAGGGCCTGGGAAAGACCCAGAAGTCTTTGGAGGGATGGTGTATCTTCTCTGGCTTGGGAACGCCTCGGTGGCCCCCAGAACAATTGTGAAGGAGTTGATGAGGAGAGGGATGTCTGGCTTTCTCTCCTGGAGCTGTTGCTTTTGCGTTTCGACTACAGATCAGCGGTAGAAGATGAATGAAAGGATGGATGGTAACACTTCAAATATGTGTTGTACAATGACTCTTACGCCAAATTTACACTACATGCGTTCCGGCTCCGCTCCGCAGTCGCAGCTGAGCGTTTCAAGTCCAGTTTACACTACCTCCGCTCCGGTCCGCCTGGATGCGCCGCTCCGAGACGCATGCGCGGGAATTGCGAGATCGCGCGATAAATCAAGTGATAAATAAGGAAGTCAGAACAAAACAATTCATTCGGTGGAAGAAGGAGAACAACAGTAGAGACTGCCTCGCTGTTTGATTGTTTTTTGCATTGAGATATTTTCAGTCTGCCTTGATCTTCTCTCGTAAATGAGCGACAGGACATGGTTTGAGCGACAGGACGTGATTTATTACATTTCAGAATAAAATACTTTAAAAAAAATTATTTCTTGTATTGCGTTTGTAGGCGTAGTCATAAATGATAGTTTGACAGCATTTTTGTACAAATAAATCCGTATAGAGCTAGGATTAGTCCGCCCGTGGTGATTTTATTTTGTAAATACGGATGTTGTGCTCGTTCCTTTTCCTGTTGGTGCGACGTAATCTTTAAAAGTTGACTCCGGCACAGCTCCGGCGTCCGGCAGAAATAGGATCGGATCTAATTTTGACGGACTGCCGTCCGCTCGCCGCCGCTCGCCGCCGCCGTGCGGATTCAGTGTAAATGCTCTCATTGATTATAATGGGTGCGTATTTGCTGCGGAGGTCGGACCGGAGCGGAGCGGAGCCGGAATGCATGTAGTGTAACTTGGGGGTTAGCTTTAACCACAACCAATTTTAGTTCAATACATGTATCTGTAAAACTGACTGATATATATCAATGTATGTGTTTTTTTAAGGTCAGCTGACTGTTGCAGTCCACTTGAATAGGACTGATCCCAAAAGTTAATCAGTTGTAGATGCTCATCATTTGATTCTTTTCTCAAACGTTTCATTTACAGTAATTCTGCCTTGTAGTTTGTGAAATATTGTGCTAACAAAGTTGACTCAAAATATATATTGGCATCATTTTTAATAAAAAATCTTGCAGAATTTGTTGGTTCTCAGAAAATGTCTTGAGGATGACCCTCAGCTACTACTACACCAAATCTTGGGTCAACATATGTAAACTGACAGTAATTTTTGTGTTTTATGCTCAGGTGGCTGTGGCAGCCATTTTACATCAGATTGATTACAGAAGGAATTAGTTTCTGAACATATCATTAAAAATTGTCCTCTAGTTCTTGAAACATTTTGGTGATAGACAGACACGAATACAGACAGGGACAAAAAAAACTGTCTTTACCTTTTGTCAGCTCAGCAGGTGATGAATATATATACTATTTACTTTCTTCAGCTATTGTTTATTACAGTAATGCAAAACAGGCTATGTATTTTTTCCACAACCAAAATACCCTAATGAATACAGTTCAGTGTTTTTTCTGTGTAAATGTGTGTGTGTGTGTGTGTGTGTGTGTGTGTGTGTGTGTGTGTGTGTGTTGTGTGTTGTGTTGGCAGATAATTTCTCATTGTTGGGACCTTTATGGTTTTTAAGGTCTTGTTGTCTGACGTTAGTGAAGTGATTGCTTCTGATAATGCCATCATCAACTATTGTCTTGTGATTCTCTGAGGCACAATCGAGAGATAGAGAACACAGAATACATTTCTGAAAATAACCATTGATGTTTCTTATTGCTATATTGGGACCAAAAAAAAGATGATGTCTTCTTTACATCTACCTTTGTCCCACTTTTATCAAATCTTGCATGATCTGCTCTAACCCCTTTATTGGAGTGTAAAGATAATGGGCAAAAAGAGAAAGCCAATTTACTAACAAATCTATTTATTAATTATTTTTTTACATTTTGACTCTAGTTATTGAATTACTTCTTGAATCTGGTTGATTCCATCAAGTGGTTAAATCTGTCCAGTGGTTTATGAAATATTTTGCAAACAGACACCCCCCCCCCACACACACACACACACACACACATACATACACAATTACAATTGCCCTCCTTTCATTATGGCAGTCAATAACCCCAAGTCCTCACTTTTCACTACAGAATATTCAAATGGTGCAGAAAAAAATGGAAACTAATTAAATATTTATATGTTCTTGAAACTGGGAATCACTTTATAACATGTCCTTAGAACATTTAATAAAGCAAAATAGGCTGTTAAAATATTTAATTACAAATACAGAAGACTGTTACACTATCTGAAAACCACCATTGCGTGGTTTAAAGGACACATTCAGCACCTTTGTTTTATATGTTTAAGAGTATGTTAGTTTTTTTAATGTAGTTGCACATTTTTGATCTGTTGTAATTAACTATATCCAAGCTACTGTATAACCTTTAATTTTGTATGCTTTATGTTACTGTTTGAAACAAACTTAATATATTTATGTTATACTGTTTTTATTCTATTTTGATTATCAGAGTCAGAGAGTCAGAGAGTCTTTATTGTCATTTGCACCGCATGTGGTACATGTGATGAAAACGAGATTATGTACACGAGGTCCCAGTTACATCCAACAACAAATGAAAGAGAAAAACAGTAATAACATCTAGAACTAACTAAGAAAAACATCAACTAGTAATACACTAAGCCTAATATAGTGGGAATAAACAGCAGCACGAACATGAGTTTGTATGAGCAGATGGTCACAGATGAACACAGATGAACACAGCAACAAGAAAACAGATCAGCATCAGTATGATGTGATATTTTGCAGTGTTTATTTTTTATTTTATTTTTATTTATTCATGAGTCTAACAGCCTCAGGGTAGAAGCTGTTCCTCAGTCTAGTGGTTCTACACTTGATGCTCCTCAACCTCCGTCCTGAGGGGAGTGGGGCAAAGAGTGAGTGTGCTGGATGAGTGAGGTCTTTCATGATGCAGGTGGCTCTTTTCCTGCATCTGGAGGTGTAAATGTCTGTGATGGTGGGGAGACTGACTCCAACAGACTTCTGTGCAGCCTTCACCACTCTCTGCAGAGCTTTCCTCTCTTCAACTGTGCAGCCTCCATGCCACACGTTGATGCTGGAGCACAGGATGCTCTCCACTGCACACCTGTAGAAGGAGGTGAGGACTGGGCTGCTCGACCAGCTCGTCTCAGCCGTCTGAGGAAGTAGTATTATATTGATTTATAAGTCTTTGAAATTTGTCTTAAAATGACTATTGTACCAAAACGTGTTAAAGGGGACCACATATTCAAAATTCACTTTTTAATGGTTTTTTTACTCAACTTTGGGTATTTACTTCATAAAAAAACAGTCCTAAGGCCAAAAAAATGCACCCAGTGGTTTATTTACTCTAAAGTAGATTTATTTATCTTTGATAAAATACAGTTCGTTTTGCACTTCCTGCGGTTTGTGACGTCACAAACCGCAGCCAACCGCAGCCAACCGCAGCCACAACCCACCCCAACCTGAGTCCAGCCCTAGCAACCCCTGGTTAGGCTCAACCAGAGCCATATACAGAGAGTCAGAGTCAGAGTCAGAGAGAATTTATTGTCATTTGCACCGCATGTAGTACATGTGTTGAAAACGAGATTATGTACACAGGGTCCCAGTTACATCCAACAACAAATGCAAGAGAAATACAATAATAACATCTAGGATTAACTAAGAGAGACATCACATCAGCTAGTAATACACTAAGCCCTAATGTAGTAGAAAAACATCATTATAAACAGCAGCACGAACATGAGCAGATGGTCACAGATGAACGCAGCAACAAGAAACAGATCAGTACAGTATCAGTATGATGTGACATTTTGCAGTGTTTATTCTTATTATTTATTTATTCATGAGTCTGACAGCCTCAGGGTAGAAGCTGTTTCTCAGTCTAGTGGTTCTACATTTGATGCTCCTCAACCTCCGTCCCGAGGGGAGTGGTGCAAAGAGTGAGTGTGCTGGGTGAGTGAGGTCTTTCATGATGCAGGTGGCTCTTTTTCTGCATCTGGAGGTGTAAATGTCTGTGATGGTGGGGAGACTGACTCCCACAGACTTCTGTGCAGCCTTCACCACTCTCTGCAGAGCTTTTCTCTCTGCAACTGTGCAGCCTCCATGCCACACGTTGATGCTGGAGCACAGGACGCTCTCCACTGCACACCTGTAGAACGAGGTGAGGACTGGGCTTCTCAGACCGGCTCGTCTCAGCCGTCTGAGGAAGTAGAGTCTCTGATGACCTTTCTTGATCAGGCTGGTGGTGTTATTGCTCCAGCTGAGGTTATCATTCAAGTGTACACCCAGGTATTTGTAGCTGGAGACCACCTCCACCGCAGATCCACCTATATACAGTGGGGTGTGGGTGTGTTTGTTCCTTCTGAAGTCCACAATCATCTCCTTCGTCTTCTTCACATTCATGTGAAGGTTGTTCTCTTTGCACCAGCTCTCCAGATGTTCCACCTCCTGTCTGTAGCTGGATTCATCATTATCTGTGATGCATCCCACCACAGCTGTATCATCTGCAAACTTAACAATATGACAGCCTGGATGTGTGGCTATACAATCATATGTGAGCAGAGTGAACAGAAGAGGGCTCAGCACACATCCCTGAGGAGAGCCAGTGCTGAGGGTGATGGTGGAGGAGGAGAAGTTGTGGATCTTCACGGACTGTGGTCTGTCTGTTAAGAAGTCTAAGACCCAGTTACAAATAGAGGGGCTTAGTCCAAGTGTGGATAGTTTGTCTATC
>JBBPBX010076007.1:0-17218 GCA_038048925.1 Garcialebias charrua | reverse complement strand
TATATATATACATATATATATATATATATATATATATATATATATATATATATACATATATACATATATATTCCTTTTAACAAAGTATCAAAAAACTAGCAAAACATTATAAGGTATATGTATAAAATCAAAGACAGGAACAAATCTGCATTGGTTTTTGCCAGGATTCCAACAGATTCTGAAAACCATTTAGAGAAGTCAAGTTCGAGAGCTTCAGATCTTTTTGTAAGATATTCCATGAAGCAGGAGCGGAGTAGGAGAAGGCCCTTTTTCCAAGTTCAGTCCTCACTGACGGAACACTGCAGGTAATCATGTCCTGAGAGCGCACGCTGTAGCTGCACTCACGCAAAGACATGTAGGAGGAGATGTATGAGGGCAGCAGACCAAGAAGTGATTTGAAGATGAAAATGTACCAGTGGAAGAGTCTGCGTGAGGTTAATGATGTCCAGTTAACCAGTGAATACAGGGTGCAGTGGTGGGTACGATAATCACAACCAGTTATGAATCTTAGTGCACCATGATAGACAACATCCAACATCCGCAGGGTGCTTGTAGGAGCATTCATGTAGAGAATGTCACCGTAATCAATGGAGGGAAGGAAAGTCACAGATACAAGGCGTTTCCTAACATTCAGTGATAGACATGATCTGTTTCTGAAAAAGAAACCCAGTTTAACTTTCAGTTTCTTCACTAGGTTTTCCACGTGGAGTTTAAAAGAGAGATGTGAATCGATCAGGATACCCAGATATTTATAGGAATCAACAAACTCAATAGGGACACCATTTGAAGATAAAATCAGAGGAGGATCTGCTGGAACCGCCTTCCTATTTGAAAAAAACATCCCTTTTGTTTTATCAGCATTTAGGACAAGTTTGAGACGGAACAAATCTGACTGGATGATGTCAAAAGCGGATTGTAGTAACTGGAAAGCCTTAGCTACTGTTTTAGCTCGGCAATAAACAACTGTATCATCAGCATAGAAATGTAAGGATGCATCAGGGATGCAGTGACCTACATTAGCTATGTAGATTGTAAAGAGAGTTGGTCCTAAAACTGAGCCTTGTGGTACACCATTGTTTTTTTTTTTTTTTTTTCCATTTATAGATGGCCTCCCTTCACACCTTTTAGCCATCCTCTCACTCCAATATTTTTTTTTTTTTTTAAGAGAGAAAGAAAGAAAAGAGAAAGTAAGGCAACAAATCAACAATTATCAACCAAAAGAGCACAAGGCAAACACACCCAACCTCCGTCCACAATCCTGCAAAGCACATGACAGAACACAACAATGGAACATACATGCATAAAGACTAATAATATTCATGAGCTTGCAGTAGAATTCTATAAATACACATACCCATATCTACAAATATATATATACAGTAGTATACATACATATACTTTTATATTCATTTATATATATACCCATCTACATATCTACAGATATATATATACAGTAGTATACATACATATACTTTTATATTCATTTATATACCCATCTACATATCTGCATATATATATATATACATCCCTGCATCCATTTGTGTGTGGTTGTGAGCATGCATAAGTGTATAAGGTTCCTCCAATAGAACATTTAGTAGCGACTGTGAAGTATCAGAGATCCGTCCCCCCAAAGCCCGAGGCAGACGAAGGAGCGATCAAAGCCCAAGACCCCAGGAAGGACCCCGAGCCCAGAGTCCCCAGGACTGCCCGAACAGGACGAGCCACTAGCCCACTCCCCAGATCCTACCAAGGGGAAGAACCGGACGAACCCCTACCAGCGACCACATACAATGACCCCCCGGTGTCGCCCGCGACAAATTCACAGGCCCCCGCCGGAGCCCGCTGCGCCGACGTAGCCCCAGGGCCGGTCACCGAGGCTCGGGCACCGGGGACGCCCACCCCTCGGGCCCAGACCCGACCGGACCAGAGGGCACGAGCCCCACCAGGCAGCCACCAGGCCGAGCCGACAAACGCCCAAGCGCCCAACCCCAGATAGTGAGGGCCCCAAGCACGCCCGCAGGCAAGGGAACACCTACCAGGGGGGGCCACGTGGCAGGAGCGCGACACTAAGTAGCCTCGGAAGTATCAGAGAGGGGGCAGTCCAAAACCCAGCCTGACACTTAAACATTCATACACAGATATACTCATTCAGACCCACCCTCATCCTCACCCTCAGTCACACAAAGACAAACAATAACGACATGTTCCATTCATAATCCCGATGCACACTCTATACCCCCTAGGTCCAAGACATGTACCTGCTCCCTGCGTGGGGCAGCCCACATCCAAACCCAGGAGGTAGGCCCATTCATTCAGGGGTGGAGAGTAGCAGATATCCAAGATCCGGCCCATCCCGCGCCCTGCCGACAGGACAGGACACCCGAGTCCAAGCAGCCCCAGGGGGAGCGCACTGCCAGCCCCGCCCACGGCGAACCCGCAGGCCCCGAACCCCCCCACACCCCAGCACAACCCCTGACAGCCCATCCCCAGAATGTCCGCCAGGCAACCAGGGGGGGGTAAGAGAAAAATAAATAAATAATATATATATATAAATAAATACATAAATAAATAAAATCGAAATTAACAAATCAAGACCCCGACACACACACCCCCGTCCCCAAATGTACTGTTGGTGAGTGTTGTTCTAAAGTGTAATTAAAAGGGAAAGAGAAGGAGCAAAGGCTGGCATTATACCAGTTTCCCCTCCACTCCAACTCTAACCCAGGCCCTTATTGTCTAAATGCATAATGTTGAGTGAGCACAGGAATGGGGGCGAGAGTGATGTCATCCCGCCACCCATAACCATGTGCTCACTCCTTCCCTATATGTGACTTTTATGAAGATGTTTATGAATGAATGTCTAAAGTGTATATAAAATTGAGTCCCAGGTGCTCTGTACAACAGAGATGTAGAACCATTGCAGCACACCCGAGACTCAAATTCCCTACATGTATTAATTTAAGATGAAGAGGGCGGAGGTGCGTGGTGAGGGATGGGGAGAAAATATCTGCAGGAACAATGCTCCTGTACAATTGTACAACAATAAACAACTGTATCATCAGCATAGAAATGTAAGGATGCATCAGGGATGCAGTGACCTACATTAGCTATGTAGATTGTAAAGAGAGTGGGTCCTAAAACTGAGCCTTGTGGTACACCATTTTTAACTGTTAAATAGCTGGAAAAAGTACCGTTATGTTGAACACATTGCCTCCGATTGGCCACACACCTGCTTCCACCCTCATTTGCTCCACTCTGGGCCCTTGAGCAAGGTCCAACTGGTAGAGCTGCTGCCTCTCAGCGAGAAGGTTGCCGTTCAAATCCCGGTCCAGGGGCCTTTCTGGGTAGAGTTTGCATGTTCTCTCCGTGCATGCGTGGGTTTCCTCCGGGTACTCTGGTTTCCTCCCACAGTCCAAAAACATGCATGTTAGGCTGATTGGTGACTCTAGGTGTGAGAGAGAGAGAGTGAATGGTTGTTTGTTTTGTTTGTCTCTGTGTGGTCCTGTGATGGGCTTGCGACCTGTCCAGGGTGTACCCCGCCCCTCGCACTGTGATTGCTGGACATGGGCAACCGGCGACCCCCGTGACCCAAAATGGAAGAAGCGGGTAAAAGACAATGGATGGATGGATGGATGGAAAAAATAACTTTAGTCACAGATGGTGCTTTGTTCAGAACAGAATAACCTAAAAAAAAAATGCTTTTAAATATTTTTTTGTAGTAATATGTTGGTGTTAATGTACATGCAGACAAAAGATGGTCGGGGTGTAACTGTACACATGGGTGTACCGAACCGTTTCGGTACGGCACATTTGGTTCGGTCCACCTGCGTACCGTTTCAGTTATTTTTTCACTCATTAAATTTTATTAACGGGAGAATATGCACCGCGGTACTAAAATTCCTAGGCGTGTTTCAGCACGGCACTATTATCTTGTAGCACGCGTAGTATTTAGAAGCCTAGCCTCTCGTTGCGGTCTCCTGTTAGGGAACATTATGGATTTCTTGTTAAGACGTGAACAAACAAATCCAATGCTGTGAGTCAACATTGTTTCATGGAGATTGGATCTGCAGCAGACAACACGTCTGACTTGTTAGCGCTCTTGAAACAACATCATCTGAACGTGAACATCTTCTACAAGCAAGAAAAGCAGCTTGTTACAAACACCGCTAACAGCAGCAGCATTTAAACAACCTTCATCAGGTAATTCAGATTGGTCTAGAGCAGGGGTGTCAAAGACCCGGCCCGCGGGCCGCATCCGGCCCGCCAGGGGTTTTTAGTCGGCCCGCAGATGAATCTGAATTATTAAAAAAAGAATAAACGCTATTTTCTTAAAAATCTGCAGTTCCTATGTTGTCCGCTATAGAGGCGCTGTGTTTTAGTCAGTTGTTGTCCTACTCAAACCGGCTGCCTCTAGGACCCAGGGGCGCTGTGTTTTAGTGCAGCAGATAGCAAACGGAGGCTCTGCTCATTTTCCCTGTCTTCATGTGCGCAGCAAGCGTTCATCCTGATGTGAAACAGCACAAAAACAAGATTTCAGGGTTGCTAAGGGAGTTTGAGAAACGATTTCAGGTCTTTAGAAGAATAGAATATATCTTTGTTGACAGGGCACATGATTAAAATTACGCACACAAGATGGGCCGAGTGCACGAAGCCACAGTTGTGTCACAGTCGTGTCAGCACCGCCACAAAGGCAAACTCGAGACAGAATTAGCAGTTTTTCTCTCACCACTCACCATCAGAGCTTCTGATGTGCTGTTGACATGTTGAAATCATTTATTTGCAGTGTGATGTAGAATTGAAGGACAAATTTGCCTCTGTGGGCTTGGAAACATTTTACAAGTATCTCTTACTATCCTAAACTGACAGCACTGGCTGCAAAAATGTCCATGTTTGGGACTACCTACCTGTGAGCAAGTTTTCACTAACAAACATTAATAAAACAGCTACGCTCAAAGCTCAATTTATGGGTTCACAGTTGCTTCCTAGATGTGAAAAATGGATTTAAAATTCATTCATTTCTAAATTTTGATGCATTTTTAACATGCAGGAAAGGGTTTTAACAAAACTGTTTTTTAATGTCCAGAGGCCCAGATTTAGCTTTTTTAGATTTTTCTACCTGGATTATTGAGCATGTGATTTATGAAATTTCAGATCAACCCAAATGGTTAATGTTTTATCATCTTTTTGGATTCTTGAAAGGTGGGCACACTCACTGATTTGGAAGAAAACAAACAGACTTAATTAAAAATAATGAATATTTATTAAAGAAGTCTTGTGACAGAAAAAGTAAAAACATACATGTTCAAACATACAAACAGTCCTCCTGCTAGAAATAATTGTCAGTTAAATCTGCCACAGTACTGACTGCACACAAGTTTCCTGCTAAGATTTAAAAGTGTCTGTTTAATCTCGCCACAGTAAAACTTAAAATACACACAATCTCAAAACATTGACGTGTAACAAGTTACAGTATTTCCTCACCTTTTGACACTTTGAACAGGGGAGCCGCTCTGTTCTCGGCGAGAGAAAAGTCATCAATGCGCACACCGGGCGTTGATCAAACCCACGGTTGACTCCAATGTTTATCTGAACAGAACTCATTTTATACCTTTGTGGAGTATGACTTCATTCACTCCCATCAAATATGTTTTCAATCAAACCTTGCTCCTCAAGACAGTACCAGGCACTTGCCAAAAGATTTTCTGTTTCATCTATCAGCTACAAGGTCAGTTCGCCCTTAATTGCTGAGCTGTGCTCATAAACATCTCACAAACTTGGCTGTGAGATGCATGGAAACATATTATTTGCCTAACTCCCTTTCAGAAGAACTGCAAAGTTTGAAGTGAGATGGGTGATATGCATTCATTCCATCAAAGACCAGTTTTTCGAGAAGGATTGGGCCCTTATCTTTCAAAGAAACCCTGGACCTTTTGAAGCAAAGCCACACAAAACCCCCCACTTCAAGACTTTAATGAAACATCTTGAACTAAAATGTTTTTTCTCACAAGTGTTGCATTAAGCATTAATTCTTAACTTAAAAATTGATAAACATTTAGTCAGAAAAACATTAATACTTCTTAATCTGTTCATTCCACCCTATGATTTTTTGACTAATTTTGAAAATTTTCCCTGTCACCTCATGGGACATTTCTAAGACAGTGTTACAAACTAATCTAATTATATGATCCTTCCTACAAAACAAAGCACTAAAATACAAAAGTAAGGAGGGATACTGCACATTCTCATTTTATTAGTTTTAAACCACTCACTTTATTAGTTTAAACCACTGTAAAACTTTATGTATAAACCTTCTCCTGTTCAACACGTGAACGCCTTGAAATCAAACAGCCAGACTTACAAACTCAATCACAAGTTTCAGCACCATGGATCGGGTCCGTTCCTTGCGCATCAGAAGGGACCCAAAATCAATGGAGACTGCCAGAAAAAGGCAGAAATTGCCAATTAGTCAATTACCACAAGTATACAACTCATCCACCCAGAAAAATAAAAATAAAGAACACCTAAGTATTTTCTGAGGACGATTTTACTGTCCAGATAAAACCAATTCCTGTTTGTAGCACATATCTGTATATATGCATGTCATCTCAAATTAATCATCATTTATTTTATTACTTCAGGTAAAATAAAACAAAATAAAAACTCAAAGAACAATAAAAAATGAAAATGTTCCCAAACTAGCACTTCACGATCGTGGCTCCACCCTCTGGAACAACTCGCACACCTTAAAGGTCGATGCACAAGGTCGTTGCACTGGAACGTTACACGCGCCGGACACCACTGCTCTGCCCACGCTCTGCCCACACTTGTTACCAGCAGGACCGACCTACAGGACATTTGAAGCCGTCCTGTCTGTTCATCTCGTGGCAAAGAGCTCCAACTGTCCTCTTTTCAGGACATGTCTCGTTTTTCAGAGGTGTGGTCATCAGCACCACATCACAGATGAGCACGAACACCCATCCTCAGGTGCGCTGGACATCCAGCAGCTCTGCAGCAGCGATGAAGCGACCCAGCACGACAAGCCACCACCCTTCAGGAGCCTCTCTCAGGAGTTGGTCATCCTCAGGGCCCACCTCTGTTGTCCCAGCAGACACAAGCCGCCACCCTCAGGCGCTTTCCTCCCCGTCGTCCTCTGCGCGACCTCAGTCCGTCCCATCAGACAGACAACGACACACCACGACATCAAGCTTTGGAAAAAAGCAAAAGACTGAGATAGAATGACAAAAATTAGTGATTTTTTAGATAAAATATTCATTCTTCAACTTGGAGGAGAGAGAGAAAGGAAGAAAAAAAAACTTAAAACCCCTCTTCCTTTTTTTTTAAATCAAAAATAAGCATGAAAACCAACACTCTTTTTTTTTCTTCTCCTCCTCTGCTCTCATCCTTCACACATCTCCTCAGAGCTGCAGTTTCCTCCCTGTTCCGGAGA
Organism: Garcialebias charrua; assembly: GCA_038048925.1. Taxonomy (NCBI): domain Eukaryota; kingdom Metazoa; phylum Chordata; class Actinopteri; order Cyprinodontiformes; family Rivulidae; genus Garcialebias; species Garcialebias charrua. The sequence goes on along the minus strand of JBBPBX010076007.1, from coordinate 9,771 downwards.
TAAGGCGGACTGCATGAAAGGGGAAAACAAAACAAAAACTCGACCCTTCCTGGCCCATGAACCACACACTGAAAACTCTTGCTATTTTTCCTCCACTTTTCCGTTCTCTGCATCTCTAATTTCACACACGAACCTGCGCGCCTACATCAAACAAGGACTGTCTCCTGACCTCCGCTCAGTCCCCAACATCTCCTCCCATTTCTACTCACAGCAGAGGGAACGGAAGCTGCTGCACACACGTGCATTCTCCAAATACAGACACCATTCACCCATCCTGTCTCTTTAACACTCCAGCTGACAAATTCAGCAACTACACACACTCACATTTTTTTCTTACTTACAACAAATAAAACACACATTACAGATGAGACACATTCTTCCTCATGCGTTTCTCACTACAACTGACCACCTCAGCTCCCACAATACCCTCGCACAAATGCGTCGCTGCACCTCTCGCACGTGTACCATGACGCTTTCTTTCCTTCAAGCTGCACGTTTTAACCTTTTTATCTGACATAAAACATCTCTCACACCCAACCGGACCAAACGCAGCTAACACATCTGACTTTCGTCTTCAATCCATCTGAGCTTCCTCTGAAGCGCGTCTGTAGTCTCCTCGTAATTCTTCCTCCAACAAATCACTCCTGCTAACTTTTTGGACAACTTCCAACTTTCTGATCTGCAGAAATTCCTTAACAAGCTCTATTCCTTCTGAGCTTCCTCTGAAGCGCGTCTGTAGTCTAACCGACCTTCACTGGCCCACGACCTGCTTCTTTTCGCTCCTCAGCTGCAGAGGCACACACACACAGAGAAGCGCTTGTTCCTCTTTTTTTTACTTCGAAAAAGAAATCACCAGTCTTTTTAACTTCAACTGATAAAGCTATCAAAATAAATCACCTAACTCATTACAAAAACTCTAACAAGGGTTTTTTCTTTTAACCCTGGTATTATATACTTATGTTTCAGCGAATAAATCACCTATCATCTGACTTCTTCAGGGCTTATTCAAAACTTCTGTTACTGATCTCAAATAAACAACAAGGGTTATACTGTATATCTTTTTTTTCTAACCCCGGCAAAATCTTCTTTCCTTCTGCTCTCACGAAACTACTGATCAAGGGTTTTTACACCCTGGTTCAAATCTTCTGTTACACTTCAGCTCAAAGAATCGGTCAGCAGCTTAAGGCGTCCCCAAAACCGCTGATCCAACTTATCAGCTCTTCAACAGCGGGAATCTCTCACCCGCTTCCAAAACAACAAAGGCTTCCAAGAACATAGTTTCACACTTTTCCTTTTTTCCTTCCAAACAGCCAGTGTGTACCCTTTCATCCATCTTTTTAAGCACCTTGGAATGTGCTTTACAAATAAAGATAAGATATCCCATCCTCGTCGCCAAATGATTTATGAAATTTCAGATCAACCCAAATGGTTAATGTTTTATCATCTTTTTGGATTCTTGAAAGGTGGGCACACTCACTGGTTTGGAAGAAAACAAACAGACTTAATTAAAAATAATGAATATTTATTAAAGAAGTCTTGTGACAGAAAAAGTAAAAACATACATGTTCAAACATACAAACAGTCCTCCTGCTAGAAATAATTGTCAGTTAAATCTGCCACAGTACTGACTGCACACAAGTTTCCTGCTAAGATTTAAAAGTGTCTGTTTAATCTCGCCACAGTAAAACTTAAAATACACACAATCTCAAAACATTGACGTGTAACAAGTTACAGTATTTCCTCACCTTTTGACACTTTGAACAGGGGAGCCGCTCTGTTCTCGGCGAGAGAAAAGTCATCAATGCGCACACCGGGCGTTGATCAAACCCACGGTTGACTCCAATGTTTATCTGAACAGAACTCATTTTATACCTTTGTGGAGTATGACTTCATTCACTCCCATCAAATATGTTTTCAATCAAACCTTGCTCCTCAAGACAGTACCAGGCACTTGCCAAAAGATTTTCTGTTTCATCTATCAGCTACAAGGTCAGTTCGCCCTTAATTGCTGAGCTGTGCTCATAAACATCTCACAAACTTGGCTGTGAGATGCATGGAAACATATTATTTGCCTAACTCCCTTTCAGAAGAACTGCAAAGTTTGAAGTGAGATGGGTGATATGCATTCATTCCATCAAAGACCAGTTTTTCGAGAAGGATTGGGCCCTTATCTTTCAAAGAAACCCTGGACCTTTTGAAGCAAAGCCACACAAAACCCCCCACTTCAAGACTTTAATGAAACATCTTGAACTAAAATGTTTTTTCTCACAAGTGTTGCATTAAGCATTAATTCTTAACTTAAAAATTGATAAACATTTAGTCAGAAAAACATTAATACTTCTTAATCTGTTCAGCATGCATCAGGGTATTTAACAAAACAGTTTGTTGAATAAATGTTTTAAAACGTGCAATCACTGATCAGTTTTTTTTTAATGTGTAATGCACTTAAATGTTAAACTGAGTAAAAGTGTAAAAGGACAATTAATTTAACGTTAATATTTTTATAATTTATTTATTCTTTGCACTAATACAAAGAAAAAAGTGGACTTTTGGAATGAGTATTCTGGTCTGGCCCCCTTGAGATCAGATTAAGCTGTATGCGGCCCCCAGATCAAAATGAGTTTGACACCCCTGGTCTAGAGCAATTACACAAGTTGTAGGAGTTTTTAAAGCTCTGGATCTACGTCCGAATGTTGTTGATGCGCCGGCTTTAAAGTTCTTGAGCCTCGCTACGACATCCATCACGTCAACACTTCAGCCAAAAAGTTCATCACTTCATGAAAAAGCTCAAACTGATATTGTCAACAAGCCCCGGAGCTGATTAAAGCCCTGATGATGATGATGACCGAGAGATTCAACCACCTCATAACAACCGTTCAAGAAGAAGTATTGTTCTTTTATTATTATCTAATTAACCATCTAATTAACCTTTTTAATTTAAAACTATAATCTTATTAACTCGTTTTTTTTACCTCTTGTTTTATTTCCAGTCTGGGACAGAGATAGCAGCTGACTTCTTCCTCTTCAGGGAAATCCACCAGAGATGACCTGCAGCTAAGAAGTGTGTGATGACTGAACTCTGAACTTTTCCAGGGACCTGTCCCACCTGAGGGAGCAGGTCCAAGAAGAGGTTGTGAGTAATGAGGACAAATACAGCCACACTGCTGCTACTGTTGTTATTGAGATGATTGTCTCCACCGCTGGAGATATTCATTGCAACTAGATCTGTGCTTTTAGCAGAAAATGTGGACAAGTTGGTAATTTTGGACAAAAACAAAACTTGATTAGTTATGCCCCTTTTCCACCGGTCGGCTCGGGTCGGATGTTACGTCATATGTGCGTCGCAGAGACCCCCTTTCATCCTTTCCCATCGGATATTCCGTGCTGCTTCGCGCCAGATTTCCTGAGATTTTTGGGCTGGTTTCAGAGGGGTACTGAGGCGAGCTCACCCGCTCCGGAAGGAGGAAGGAGGAGACTCGAGCTGTTTTCACGGAAGTGAGGGAAGCGATCACGGCAGGACTTTACATGAATAACACGGTAAAAACAATTATTTGTTTTTAAATTTATAGCAAAGATGGGTCTTCAGCTGAACGTGTCCTTAATAAAATCACGTATTGCTCAAAACTGCAGGATTTTAAAAAGTAGGTTCGCCACGAGCAACGCGCGGCGCGCGGGCGGCTTTATGTCTTTAAAATGTAGCTCAATGAACAGATATAAAATATATTTCATAGCTGACTTTATAGTACGAGGGTTCCTGAGCTCAACCACGCTTTAATATTGTCACGTAGTGGTCAAATCTGCTGCATTTAAAGTAGGTTCGCTTTGACTTCTTCCAAACCTGTGCTTGCACAACGAAAATAAATTATAAAAATTCGAATTTTATTTCAAATAACTCCAACAGGATACAGACAGTATATGAACATGTTGTGATCACACTATATTTTTTTGAAAAATATCAGCTATGTGGTTTTTGATATAATTGATGATATGTGATACAAAGTACAAGGGAGACAAATAATGGAGGTTGCTTGACACATTTATGTCTATAAAACATTGAATTTGATTTCAAATAACTCCAACAGGATAAAGTCAGTATATGAACATGTTGTGATCACACTGTGTTGTTTAAAAAAAAAAAAAACAGTTTCTGGACTAAATTAATCACATTTTTCTTTTACAGTCAACAGAAGAAAATCACCAGAATTCAACAACCTGTGTCATCTTCTGGAGGAAGACGTGAGACACCAGATGGAAATTTGTTACTTCTGTTTGTCACTTCAAACTTTTCCTATTAAACGTTATATTTTCTTAAGTGGTGTCCTCGAACATTCAATTTCCTAAACTTATTTTATAATGTGAAGTGTGTATTGTGTTTAAATCCATACTGGAAGTTAAGAGAACTTTCCATTTGCATTTGACCTTTAAAGAATCATAAGATAAAGATTATTAGAATCTGCTCAACTGTTATTACGTTATAAATTATTTGGTTCTAGGATGAAGTCATACAAAAAAAGTCAAAAATTAAAAGTGGCCAAAGTCCTTTGGACAGTTTAAAGTTAAAGAATTCACAGACCATCCATCTACCATCTACCACCCAGCAGCAACTTTACCAGGGAAACTCTGGCAGTTTCAAAGATCACAGTGTGATGTTTTAAATCAACTTTATTTATAAAGCACATTTTAAAAACCACAGGGTCAACCAAAGTGCTGTACAATAACATAAAAGACAAGTTAATTAAAAACTATAAAAAGCATACAAAAATAAATACATATACCAGTCTTACTGCAGGTGTGTTAACATGCCATAAAAGATAAGATCTCGTGTTAAAAGCCAAGGAATAAATGTGTGTTTTTAAATAAGATTTAAAAAGTTTTGAGGACTGTCAGCAGCAACTGCTCAGCTGATCTGAGAACGGGGAGGGCAGGAAGGTTGAAGCAGCTCAGACAAATATGGTTTTGCAACTTTATCAAGCACCTTGTGCATAACTAAATAATAAAATATGCTTTATACATACCCTGATGCATGCTCAATAATCCAGGTAGAAAAATCCAAAAAAGCTAAGTCTGGTCCTCTGGACATTCAAAAAACAAAACAAAACAAAGCAAAAAAAAAAACTGTAGAAACGTTTCGTCTTTCGTCCGAAAGACTTCCTCAGTCTGAGAAGCTGTGTTCAGCTCAGTCTTATAAATAGCACCCTCCCACAGTGGATCAACCAGTTGGCTGATGACAGCCGAAACCAGCTGCTCACATGATCAAGGAGGACCATCAGCCTGACGATGGATCGTTAACACCCTGATGGTTGTTTGCTATTCACAGAGGGCTGAGTGATACCAGCAATAACAGCATTGTAAGTGGGGGACAGTTGAACCCGGAGGCCTCCGGGTTCAACTGTCCCCCACTTACAATGCTGTTATTGCTGGTATCACTCAGCCCTCTGTGAATAGCAAACAACCATCAGGGTGTTAACGATCCATCGTCAGGCTGATGGTCCTCCTTGATCATGTGAGCAGCTGGTTTCGGCTGTCATCAGCCAACTGGTTGATCCACTGTGGGAGGGTGCTATTTATAAGACTGAGCTGAACACAGCTTCTCAGACTGAGGAAGTCTTTCGGACGAAAGACGAAACGTTTCTACAGTTGTTGTTTTTTTGCTTTGTTTTGTTATGTTTTTTGAATGTCCAGAGGACCACACTGAAAAAACTGTGAATAGAGGTTACTTAAAAAACCTTAGGTAACAAAGTGACAATTAATATTATTAAGTAGATTTTAATTTCAAAAAGTTTATGTAAAATAAAGAGAAAATGGTAATTAAATTTAATTAAAAAAACTAAGTAGATTTTAATTACATTAAACTGTACATTTATGTAGGATTTAGGAACAAAATCTCAAATTTATGGTTAAAATGACTAATTTTTAATGCAAAATTTAATTTAAATTAAATTAATATATAAGGAATATTACTTTGAATTTACTATTAATTTAGGGAAAAATGACTAAAATTAAATATTCATTACAAAGAAATTATTTTTTTGTGTGTTTTTTAAGTGGAACTCAATTTGTAATCATTAAATTTTCCAAACAACCTACATTAATAATCATTGAATAATAAGATAAATTTGCATTATTTAACCTCTTCTCTTGATTAAAATTCATTTGTTTAACAAAGAAAACAATAAGTGGAAAATAAAACAATTACAATTTTTTTCTGCTAAATTTCACTTGTACAGTACATATAATATTCTTCTAATTTTCTAAATACTTTAAAGTGTTTTTACTGGGTTGCACAAATTATCACACATAGATAACAACATAAACATTTATTTCTTGAACATCATTTTGGTTCTTTCAAAGTGGCAAAATATAGCAACATAAAATAATCTACATGTGTAGACAATATAAAGTGGCTTTGTTTACATGTCATTAAAAAAGTTACTTCAAACAAATGCTAAATCAATTTTGTGAAGAAGAAATGAGATGCTAAAATACATACAGTATTTTCTGGTGTATAGGTCGCACCTGTGTATAGGTCGCACCATCCAATTATTGCCAAAGAATTGGAAAAATCCCTAGATAGGTCGCACTGGTGTATAGGTCGCACCTACGTTTAGCTCTGCTGCAAATGTCTGCCACAGGAGCGCACAGCAAGGCTTTTAAGAAGATTAACACTTAAAAACAATTGTTTGTTTGATAAAAATTATAGCAAATATGCAGTGGTGGGCAACGCTAATCCAAAAATTAGTTCCGCTATTTCTAAAGCACTAATTAATTTATTTAGGTCCGCAATTTCAAAAGCACTAATGTCTTATGAAAATTAGGGGAAGCTAATTCTAATCCGCTAATTAAATTCAACAATTGGTAGCAGCAAGTTATGCAATATTTGCACTACACTGCCAACTAGCGGTGCATGAACTGTTATACAGTAAGTTGTTTGAGTTTCAGAGTATTTAGTTTGGTTCTCTTCAACAGGTTTGACAAGGACAAAATGTACCCATTCCAAAGTCTGTTAGCTAAACTGCTGACATATTTGGCTGTTTTTTTTTTCTTCTTTTGTTACTTTTAGTACCACTAGATCGCATGTGTCAAACTCAAGGCCCGTGGGCCAAATCCGGCCTACCATAACCGTTTCTGTGGCTCTCTACACCCTAGAACTTCAAGATAACAGTTGTAAGCATGTTGCTCTCAGGTGGTGGGTCCCCATCCCTACACTCCCTGGTCTCTCTGTTAATTGTCTTGCTTATCTCCTCCATTTTGTTGTCCAGGTGTTTGTGATTGTCATGCTGTGTGTTCATGTACCTGTATATAAAGTCAGGGATTTTTTAATTGATAAAGCTCTGTATATGTTGTATAACACAATCATTGTTCCACATTTAATCTATTGTATTGAGGTTTGGGGAAAAGCGTGCAAAACAATTACAAAGCCTGTTTTTATTTTACAAAAGAGAGCTGTAAGAGTAATCACCAGAAAACATTTCAGTCACCCATCAAACACCTTGTTTCTTCAGCTAAATTTATTGAAATTCCAGGAATTGGTAGAATATAGTATTTTATCAGTTATGTATAGGGCTCATAATAACACATTACCTTTAAATATCCAAAGAAATTTAGACAAAGTTATTACAATCTTAAAGGGACAGATATTCATCAAACCACAATTCAGAACCAGCTTAAAGGGACGGTCTACCTCAATTCAGGGAGTTGGATTGTGGAATGTTCTGGAGAGTGATGTTAAAAATGCAAAATCAATTCATTCATTCATTCATTCAACCTTTATTTATACAGGCTAGCCTCGTTGAGTCACGGGGACTCATTTACAAGAGGGACCTGTCTCACTCACACCAAACAACCATCCACTCTCACACTCACACCTAGGGTCAATTTAGAGTCACCAATCAGCCTAACAAGCATGTTTTTTGGTCTGTGGGAGGAAACCGGAGTACCCGGAGGAAACCCACGCATGCACGGGGAGAACATGCAAACTCCACCCAGAAAGGCCCCGGACCGGGATTTGAACCGGCAACCTTCTCGCTGAGAGGCAGCAGCTCTACCAGTTGTGCCACCGTGCTGCCCAATGTATACATTTAAGAAAAAGGTCAAAAAGGACTTGCTCAAAAACTATATATGATGTAGCTTAGTGTGTTTGTGTATTACAGTTAGAAAAATTAAGTAGAGTTATTCATTTTGTGATGTAGTTTGAAGGTTATCATTGGTTGAACAAACTGTGAAATAAATAAGGGGCAGATATAATAAGATTTCATCTTCTTTCTGCTCCTTTCATTTTATCCTACTTGTATTCTTGTATCTGATGAAACTGTTTTGTATTGTTCTTTTAAAATGAATGAATAAACATCAAATCAAATCAACGGCCCAGTCAGAGTCCAGAACCTGAAGGTGGGACCTTCAGAGAGCTGAGCAGAAACCTCAAAGAACTGAAGCAACAATGGAAAGAAGAGTGGGTCAGAACTCCTCCAGAACCAGGAGAGAGACTGATGAAGTCCTGCAGACTGATGAAGTCAGAGAACCACAGAGGATTCTGCTGCTGAAGGAGGTTCTGTTGGGTCAGAGGCACAAGCTGAGGTTAAATTTTAATGATTTTAGAACTTGTTAAAGATCATCCATCCAGCTAACTGTCTATCCATCCATCCATTCAGCTAAAAGTCTATTCATCCATCCATCCATCCATCCATCTAGCTAACTGTCTATTCATCCATCCATCCAGCCATCCAGCTAACTGTCTATCCATCCATCCATTCAGCTAAAAGTCTATTCATCCTTGTATCTGATGAAACTGTTTTGTATTGTTCTTTTAAAATGAATGAATGAACATCAAATCAAATCAAAAATAAGTCTGTATCTCTGTGTTTATCATTGTCCTGGCATTGTCTCCTGTTGCCTCTGTCTCCTGAGTTCCTTGTGATTCCCTGAGTATGTAAGTTTGCTGCCCTGTCTATTTTATGTTCTTAATTTCTGTGGCCGTCGCGGACGCCATTTTGAAGAGTCCTAATGGTGAACTACTTTTTTAAATCCAGCAGATTTGACCATTTCGTGAAACTCTCAAGCTCAGAAAAACTTGTGCTATAACGTCAGCTATGAAATATATTTTTTCTCAGCAAAGAAATAATTGTTTTACCGTGTTTTGTTGTAAAATCCTGGCTTCTTTGGCCGTCGCGGACGCCATTTTGAAGAGTGCTAATGTGGCGAAATTCTATTTTTAAATCCAGACGCGTCGCGTAGGCCCTGAGAAACATCCATAAGTTCACCCTCCATGTTAAAAAGTCTTCGTCTGACTCTTCGAAAACAAGCAATAAGGCTCCAGAGTAACACACTGGCTGCTAACTGCTATAGAGAGAGCACACACCAAGAGACTGAGGGGGACGCTTTTTTGTGACGGACCACATCCGGCGCTGCTCGTAAATACGTTATTTCGTTTTTACTGATAGATAATTAGTTATTAGCGGTACTGCATTTTAAATAAAAATAGCATAAATCCGCTTATGAATTATAAAACTTAGTCAATCCGCTGTAAAGCTAACAGATTTAGCTACGCTACAAGCGGATTAGCACAATAGCGCTCCCTAGCGGTCGGAGGCCCACCACTGCAAATATGTGTCTGAGCTAAACTTTTTCTTAATAAATTAGCGTAATTGTGAAATGAGCTGGATTTAAAAATTTGTTTCGCCGAAAGTGATAAAAAGCCATATATAGGTCGCACTGGTGTATAGGTCGCAGGCCGGGAAAAAACCCATAAAAAGGTGCGACCTATACACCGGAAAA
>JBBPBX010076006.1:0-17218 GCA_038048925.1 Garcialebias charrua | reverse complement strand
GGCTGCACAGAAGATGTTGGAGTCAGTCTCCCCACCATCACAGACATTTACACCTCCAGATGCAGGAAGAGAACCATCTGCATCATGAAGGACCTCACTCACCCAGCACACAAACTTTTTGCCCTGCTCCCCTCAGGAAGGAGGTTGAGGAGCATTAAGTGTAGAACCACTAGACTGAGGAACAGCTTCTACCCTGAGGCTGTTAGACTCATGAATAAATAATAACCAGAATAATCACTGTGAAAAATCACATCATGTTGCTGCTGATCTGTTTCATGTTGCTGCTGATCTGTTTCATGTTGCTGCTGATCTGTTTCATGTTGCTGCTGATCTGTTTCATGTTGCTGCTGATCTGTTTCATGTTGCTGCTGATCTGTTTCATGTTGCTGCTGATCTGTTTCATGTTGCTGCTGATCTGTTTCATGTTGCTGCTGATCTGTTTCATGTTGCTGCTGATCTGTTTCATGTTGCTGCTGATCTGTTTCATGTTGCTGCTGATCTGTTTCATGTTGCTGCTGATCTGTTTCATGTTGCTGCTGATCTGTTTCATGTTGCTGCTGATCTGTTTCATGTTGCTGCTGATCTGTTTCATGTTGCTGCTGATCTGTTTCATGTTGCTGCTGATCTGTTTCATGTTGCTGCTGATCTGTTTCATGTTGCTGCTGATCTGTTTCATGTTGCTGCTGATCTGTTTCATGTTGCTGCTGATCTGTTTCATGTTGCTGCTGATCTGTTTCATGTTGCTGCTGATCTGTTTCATGTTGCTGCTGATCTGTTTCATGTTGCTGCTGATCTGTTTCATGTTGCTGCTGATCTGTTTCATGTTGCTGCTGATCTGTTTCATGTTGCTGCTGATCTGTTTCATGTTGCTGCTGATCTGTTTCATGTTGCTGCTGATCTGTTTCATGTTGCTGCTGATCTGTTTCATGTTGCTGCTGATCTGTTTCATGTTGCTGCTGATCTGTTTCATGTTGCTGCTGATCTGTTTCATGTTGCTGCTGATCTGTTTCATGTTGCTGCTGATCTGTTTCATGTTGCTGCTGATCTGTTTCATGTTGCTGCTGATCTGTTTCATGTTGCTGCTGATCTGTTTCATGTTGCTGCTGATCTGTTTCATGTTGCTGCTGATCTGTTTCATGTTGCTGCTGATCTGTTTCATGTTGCTGCTGATCTGTTTCATGTTGCTGCTGATCTGTTTCATGTTGCTGCTGATCTGTTTCATGTTGCTGCTGATCTGTTTCATGTTGCTGCTGATCTGTTTCATGTTGCTGCTGATCTGTTTCATGTTGCTGCTGATCTGTTTCATGTTGCTGCTGATCTGTTTCATGTTGCTGCTGATCTGTTTCATGTTGCTGCTGATCTGTTTCATGTTGCTGCTGATCTGTTTCATGTTGCTGCTGATCTGTTTCATGTTGCTGCTGATCTGTTTCATGTTGCTGCTGATCTGTTTCATGTTGCTGCTGATCTGTTTCATGTTGCTGCTGATCTGTTTCATGTTGCTGCTGATCTGTTTCATGTTGCTGCTGATCTGTTTCATGTTGCTGCTGATCTGTTTCATGTTGCTGCTGATCTGTTTCATGTTGCTGCTGATCTGTTTCATGTTGCTGCTGATCTGTTTCATGTTGCTGCTGATCTGTTTCATGTTGCTGCTGATCTGTTTCATGTTGCTGCTGATCTGTTTCATGTTGCTGCTGATCTGTTTCATGTTGCTGCTGATCTGTTTCATGTTGCTGCTGATCTGTTTCATGTTGCTGCTGATCTGTTTCATGTTGCTGCTGATCTGTTTCATGTTGCTGCTGATCTGTTTCATGTTGCTGCTGATCTGTTTCATGTTGCTGCTGATCTGTTTCATGTTGCTGCTGATCTGTTTCATGTTGCTGCTGATCTGTTTCATGTTGCTGCTGATCAGTATATATTCTTTTTACTAGCCTTATTGCATAATGCCACTTTGTTTCTATACCAACATCAACTACCTCATACATATACTGTGTACATTAACCCCATATGCTGCTTTGTCAATTTTTACAAATGTCAAATGCCAGAACCTTCATTTATTTTATAGATATACTTTTTATACTTTATACTTCAGGACAGTATTACACTCTACAGTATTTCATTTTTGCTGTTGGTGAAACTTTTTATACTTTTATACTACTATGGAAAACTACTATGAAAAAACTCAGGACAGTACTAAACTTTTATTATTTCATTTTATGCTTGTTTATTAATTGTTTAGTGTTTAGTGTTTAAATGGTTACTGTTGCACCGAGGGACTAATAGAGAAATGTAATTTCAATCCTGTGTATGTCCTGTACATATTGCAGTTCTGACAATAAAGTTGACTTTGACTTTGACGATCTCTTTCATGTTGCTGCTGATCTGTTTCATGTTGCTGTTGATCTGTTTCATGTTGCTGCTGATCTGTTTCATGTTGCTGCTGATCTGTTTCATGTTGCTGCTGATCTGTTTCATGTTGCTGCTGATCTGTTTCATGTTGCTGCTGATCTGTTTCATGTTGCTGCTGATCTGTTTCATGTTGCTGCTGATCTGTTTCATGTTGCTGCTGATCTGTTTCATGTTGCTGCTGATCTGTTTCATGTTGCTGCTGATCTGTTTCATGTTGCTGCTGATCTGTTTCATGTTGCTGCTGATCTGTTTCATGTTGCTGCTGATCTGTTTCATGTTGCTGCTGATCTGTTTCATGTTGCTGCTGATCTGTTTCATGTTGCTGCTGATCTGTTTCATGTTGCTGCTGATCTGTTTCATGTTGCTGCTGATCTGTTTCATGTTGCTGCTGATCTGTTTCATGTTGCTGCTGATCTGTTTCATGTTGCTGCTGATCTGTTTCATGTTGCTGCTGATCTGTTTCATGTTGCTGCTGATCTGTTTCATGTTGCTGCTGATCTGTTTCATGTTGCTGCTGATCTGTTTCATGTTGCTGCTGATCTGTTTCATGTTGCTGCTGATCTGTTTCATGTTGCTGCTGATCTGTTTCATGTTGCTGCTGATCTGTTTCATGTTGCTGCTGATCTGTTTCATGTTGCTGCTGATCTGTTTCATGTTGCTGCTGATCTGTTTCATGTTGCTGCTGATCTGTTTCATGTTGCTGCTGATCTGTTTCATGTTGCTGCTGATCTGTTTCATGTTGCTGCTGATCTGTTTCATGTTGCTGCTGATCTGTTTCATGTTGCTGCTGATCTGTTTCATGTTGCTGCTGATCTGTTTCATGTTGCTGCTGATCTGTTTCATGTTGCTGCTGATCTGTTTCATGTTGCTGCTGATCTGTTTCATGTTGCTGCTGATCTGTTTCATGTTGCTGCTGATCTGTTTCATGTTGCTGCTGATCTGTTTCATGTTGCTGCTGATCTGTTTCATGTTGCTGCTGATCTGTTTCATGTTGCTGCTGATCTGTTTCATGTTGCTGCTGATCTGTTTCATGTTGCTGCTGATCTGTTTCATGTTGCTGCTGATCTGTTTCATGTTGCTGCTGATCTGTTTCATGTTGCTGCTGATCTGTTTCATGTTGCTGCTGATCTGTTTCATGTTGCTGCTGATCTGTTTCATGTTGCTGCTGATCTGTTTCATGTTGCTGCTGATCTGTTTCATGTTGCTGCTGATCTGTTTCATGTTGCTGCTGATCTGTTTCATGTTGCTGCTGATCTGTTTCATGTTGCTGCTGATCTGTTTCATGTTGCTGCTGATCTGTTTCATGTTGCTGCTGATCTGTTTCATGTTGCTGCTGATCTGTTTCATGTTGCTGCTGATCTGTTTCATGTTGCTGCTGATCTGTTTCATGTTGCTGCTGATCTGTTTCATGTTGCTGCTGATCTGTTTCATGTTGCTGCTGATCTGTTTCATGTTGCTGCTGATCTGTTTCATGTTGCTGCTGATCTGTTTCATGTTGCTGCTGATCTGTTTCATGTTGCTGCTGATCTGTTTCATGTTGCTGCTGATCTGTTTCATGTTGCTGCTGATCTGTTTCATGTTGCTGCTGATCTGTTTCATGTTGCTGCTGATCTGTTTCATGTTGCTGCTGATCTGTTTCATGTTGCTGCTGATCTGTTTCATGTTGCTGCTGATCTGTTTCATGTTGCTGCTGATCTGTTTCATGTTGCTGCTGATCTGTTTCATGTTGCTGCTGATCTGTTTCATGTTGCTGCTGATCTGTTTCATGTTGCTGTGTTCATTCGTGCTCATCTGCTCATACAGACAGACTCATGTTCGTGCTGCTGTTTGAAGTAATGTTTTCTATGATGTTAGTGCTTAGTGTATTTTTAGTTGATGTTTTTCTTAGTTCATATCTTAGATGTTACAGTATTACTGTTCTCTTTTACATGTTATTGTTGGATGTAGCTGGGACCCTGTGTACATAATCTCATTCCACCACATGTACCACATGTGGTGGGAATGGCAATAAAGAATATCTGACTCTGACTAAAGTGGGCTGGATTTAAATGACCCATGGGCCGCCAGTTGAATGGCCCTGTTCTAACACAAGCACACCTGCAGGATGTCATGCTGACACACCTGTTAAAATAAATTATTTCTTTTTATGAAGAAGGAGAGACATTTTGTGTAGATAAGTCTAAACACAAGCTCAGTGAAAGTTGTCAGAGACACAAACGGTGTTGTGAGATTATGATTGAAGTAATGCATTCATTACATCGTTAATTTTGCATCAGTAGAAGCCTGGAGAGGAGGGTCCATCGGATAGTCGAACCTTGGATTCAGGAGGAGCAGTGTGGTTTTCGTGCTGGTCGTGGAACACTGGACCAGCTCTACACCCTCAACAGGGTCCTGGAGGGTGCGTGGGAGTTTGCCCAACCAGTTTACATGTGCTTTGTGGACTTGGAGAAGGCATTCGACCGCGTCCCTCGGGGGGTTCTGTGGGGGGTACTCCGGGAGTATGGGGTACCAGGCCCATTGATATGGGCTGTTAGGTCCCTGTACGACCGGTGTCAGAGCTTGGTCCGCATTGCCGGCAGTAAGTCAGGCTCGTTTCCGGTGAGAGTTGGACTCCGCCAAGGTTGCCCTTTGTCACCGATTCTGTTCATAACTTTTATGGACAGAATTTCTAGGCGCAGCCAAGGTGTTGAGAGGATCCGTTTTGGTGGCCTTAGAATCGCTTCTCTGTTTTTTGCAGATGATGTGGTCCTATTGGCTTCATCAGATCGTGATCTACAGCTTTCGCTGGAGCGGTTTGCAGCTGAGATGTGATGCGGCCGGGATGAGGATCAGTTCCTCCAAATCCGAGGCCATGGTCTTGAGCCGGAAAAGGGTAGCATGCCCTCTCCGGGTCGGGGAGGAGGTCCTGCCCCAAGTGGAGGAGTTTAAGTATCTCGGGTCTTGTTCACGAATGAGGGAAAACTGGAGCGTGAGATCGATAGGCGGATAGGTGCAGCATCCGCAGTGAAGCGGGCGCTGTACCGGTCTGTCGTGGTGAAGAGAGAGCTGAGTCAAAAGGCAAAGCTCTCAATTTACCGATCGATCTACGTTCCCACCCTCATCTATGGTCATGAGCTTTGGGTTATGACCGAAAGAACAAGATCTCGGATACAAGCGGCTGAAATGAGTTTTCTCCGCAGGGTGTCTGGACTCTCCCTTAGAGATAGGGTGAGAAGCTCAGTCATCCGGGAGGGACTCGGAGTAGAGCCGCTGCTTCTCCACATCGAGAGGAGCCAGTTGAGGTGGCTCGGGCATCTGGTTAGGATGCCTCCTGGACGCCTCCCTGGTGAGGTGTTCCGGGCATGTCCCACCGGGAGGAGACCCAGAGGAAGACCCAGGACACGCTGGAGGGACTATGTTTCTCGGCTGGCCTGGGAACGCCTTGGGATTCCCCCAGAGGAGCTGCTTCAAGTGGCTGGGGAGAGGGAAGTCTGGGCCTCCCTACTTAGGCTGCTACCCCCGCGACCCTATCCCGGATAAGAGGAAGACAATGGATGGATGGATGGATGGATAGATGGAGAAGCCACCAATAGTGCCCTTTGGTGTTAAAGGGAACAACTTCTCTGGACACAAAGCAACGCATAGCAAACAGGAAGTGATGATGTTCATGTGAGGCTCGGAGACAAAAAAAACACCCGGTGGGTTTGGATGTTTACAGCAGACATGGACGACGCCAGCAGAGGAACTGGACGTACTGACTGCAGGAAACTCTGCGTTCAAATATTCACTCAGACATTTCAGACTTTTTAAAACATGTCAAAACAATATTTCAAAGTACTTTGTGCTCTTAAAACCAACATTTCAGTCTTTTACTTCTCAATTCATTACGTATCAAAGTTCTTACACGGATCAAGAATAAAAGTGTTTTGACTGTGAGCACTGTGCACAGACATGGATCAGAGTGTATTATGGTTGTCATAGCAACTGGAGAAATGGCTCTTCTTGTGAACAAAAGTTAGATGGGCCTTGTGGGGGTAACACCCCCCTCGGTTACCCACATCTGCTGCTCCCACATTCAAACTTATAGGATGTTCTGCTGATTCTTTCTGTCCCTTTCAGAGCTGACGGGCTGGAAAAGCTGAGCAGCATCTGTTCACGAGCTGCCATCTCACCCAGCGCAGCACCCTTCACACAGGACAAACACAAAAAGTTTGTACTTTCACTACTTTACATTCGGCAGTTTTAGTAACTGTGGGTTTAAAAAGGAGCCGCGTGTGGTGGGTCCATCTGAAAACTGGTCTCTGACTGACACTCAGTGGGTTTCATTATTTTATTACAATCGAATCTAAAGTGAGCTAAAGTTAGATAATCACTGGTTTTCAGGCAAAAACCAAGAATAAGCACATTATTTATTTTATTTTTATTTTGGCGGGCGGGGATGCAGAGTGAATTCTGAGTGTTTAATTCAGTTTTATTTATGAAGCACTTAAACCAGAGGTCTGCAATCTGCGGCTCTGGAGCCACATGCGGCTCTTTGGTACCTCTGCAGCGGCTCTTTCAGGCTTTGACCAAAACTAACATAAAACTGAATTTTATTTCAATTATTGCCAACAATGAAAATGACTAGTTTATCAGATTTCTAGCCTGGCCCTCGCCTTCCTGCACAGCTCCGCTCAATTCTCATTTCCCTTCACTTCACAGTCTGGGACTTCCCCCATCCACAAGGATTTCTCCGGTAGATTTTTGTTCGGACCAATCAGAGAACAGAAGGCGGAGTTTTGAACGACGTCGACTGACGTCGTCATTCAAAATGGCTGCCGCCACGAAGGATTTTTTTTTTTCCATTTATAGATGGCCTCCCTTCACACCTTATAGCCATCCTCTCACTCCAATATGTATTTTTTTATTTTTTATTATTATTATATATATATATATTTTATTATTATTATTATTATTATTATTTTTATTTATTTTTATTTTTTATTTTTTATTTTTTTTTTTATAGAGAAAGAAAGAAAAGAGAAAGTGAGACAACAAAACAACAATTATCCACAAAAAGAGCACAAGGCGAACACACCAAACCTCCGTCCACTATCCTGCAAAGCACATGACAGAACACAGCAACGAAACATACAAGCATAAAGACTGATAATATTCATGACCTTGCATTAGATTTCTATATATAAACATACCCATACCTACAAATATATAGACAGTATATATACATATATATTTATATTCATTTATATACCCATCTACATATATCTACATATACATCCCTACATCCATTTGTGTGTGGTTGTGAGCATGCATAAGTGAATAAGGTTCCTCCAATAGAACATTTAGTAGCGATTGTGAAGCATCAGAGATCTGTCCCCCCAAAGCCCGAGACAGACGAAAGGGCGATCAAAGCCCAAGACCCCAGGAAGGACCCCGAGCCCAGAGTCCCCAGGACCACCCGAACAGGACGAGCCACTCGTCCACTCCCCAGATCCGACCAAGGGGAAGAACCGGACGAACCCCACCAGGGACCACACACAATGACCCCCCGGGGTCAACAGCGACAAATACACAGGCCCCCGCCAGAGCCCGCTGCACCGACGTAGCCCCAGGGCCGGTCACCGATGCTCGGGCACCGGGGACGCCCACCCCTCAGGCCCAGACCCGACAGGACCAGAGGACCCGAGCCCCACCAGGCAGCCACCAGGCCGAGCCGACCAACGCCCAAGCGCCCAGCCCCAGATAGTGAGGGTCCCAAGCACGCCCGCAGGCAGAGGAACACCCACCAGGGGGCCACGTGGCAAGAGCGCGACACTAGGTAGCCTCAGAAGTATCAGAGAGGGGGCAGTCCAAGTCCCAGCCTGACACTTAAACATTCATACACAGACACACTCATTCAGACCCACCCTCATCCTCACCCTCAGTCATAGAAAGACAAACAATAACGACACGCTCCATTCATAATCCCGAAGCACACTCTATACCCCCCAGGTCCAAGACATGTACCTGCTCCCTACATGGGGCAGCCCACGAAGGAATTTTCAATAAAACAAGGTAAAAAACTATTATTTCTCTGCTGAGAAAAATATATTTCTTAGCTGACGTTATATCAGAAGTGTTCCTGAGCAATCAGAGAGCAGAAGGCGGAGTTTTGAACGATGTCGACTGACGTCGTCATTCAAAATGGCTGCCGCCACGAAGGAATTTTCATCAAAACAAGGTAAAAAACTATTATTTCTCTGCTGATAAAAAATATATTTCATAGCTGACGTTATTTCTCTGCTGATAAAAAATATATTTCATAGCTGACGTTATATCAGAAGTGTTCCTGAGCTTAACAGTTCCTAAATCAATTCACGAAATGGTCAAATCTGCTGGATTTAAATAGTTTCGGTTTGACATTTTCCAAACAGCCTCGGGTGCGCTACGAAAATAAATGATAAAAAATCGAATTTTATCTCAAATGTTTTATCTAGGCCAACAGTCAGTAAATTAGAGCCATATAATTACACACTGGTGGCAGAAAAAATATCCACCGAGTGGTTTCTGAGCAATTTATCTGATAGCCTGGACCTCGCCAGGCTAAACTAACAAAACTCCGCCTTCTGTTCTCTGATTGGTCCATTCAAAAATCTCCAGGAGAAATCGTTTTCAATGGGAGGAATGCCAGACCCTAGTCTGAAGCGAAGTGAAGGACAGGGTGTGGTTTTAACCAGGCTATCAGATTTCTTGTCATTTTCAAATATGTGAAGAATAGTGCAAATACGAGGTTTAAAACATCTGGACTACATCATGCTAGTAGTTTGCTAGCTACTTTAAGTCGACTTCTAGTCTCACAGCTTTCAAAAAAGAAGAAAGATGTGTGTGTGTGTGTGTGTGTGTGTGTGTGCATTTATTTATTTATGTATTAATTGTTAGGCTTCTTGATCTGGGACCTGAGTCCAAATCTCATACCATAAACATGCACATGTGAACTGGTATGACAATAAAAATCCTCGACAACCAGCAGAATGTTTTGGAACATCTTTAAGACGAGTTGCTGAGAAGAAGTAACTTTGATGACACTAAGAATAAAACACAAAAAAACAAAGTCAAAGTAAAAAAAGTTTTTATTTTTCTTTAAAAAAAATGTAACTGGATATCCAATAAAGTGGCCTAAGTTTATACTGTCTTTAACTTTATGCTTTAAGTGAGACACTTAATTCTTCAACAACTAAGAGAACTCACATAGGTCTGCAGAGTTCAGTGTTTTGATTTTTATTAAATTGTTCACAATTATATATATTTTCTTTCTTTACATGAATCTGGTCTTTTCTTTTGTACTGTATCAAAATGTAAAAAATATCAATAAATGTAATAATAATAAGACATTTTTCATTTTATAATATCACACCTACTGGCCGGAAAAGCCATCTCCAACAAACCAGTAGTGGTCCACTGGCCTCCAGTTGACAGGGCACAAAACCAGTAGTGGTCCACGGGCCTCCAGTTGACAGGGCACAAAACCAGTAGTGGTCCACTGGCCTCCAGTTGACAGGACACAAAACCAGTAGTGGTCCACTGGCCTCCAGTTGACAGGGCACAAAACCAGTAGTGGTCCACTGGCCTCCAGTTGACAGGACACAAAACCAGTAGTGGTCCACTGGCCTCCAGTTGACAGGACACAAAACCAGTAGTGGTCCACTGGCCTCCAGTTGACAGGGCACAAAACCAGTAGTGGTCCACTGGCCTCCAGTTGACAGGACACAAAACCAGTAGTGGTCCACTGGCCTCCAGTTGACAGGACACAAAACCAGTAGTGGTCCACTGGCCTCCAGTTGACAGGACACAAAACCAGTAGTGGTCCACTGGCCTCCAGTTGACAGGACACAAAACCATTAGTGGTCCACTGGCCTCCAGTTGACAGTGCACAAAACCAGTAGTGGTCCACGGGCCACCAGTTGACAGGACACATAACCAGTAGTGGTCCACTGGCCTCCAGTTGACAGGGCACAAAACCAGTAGTGGTCCACTGGCCTCCAGTTGACAGGACACATAACCAGTAGTGGTCCACTGGCCTCCAGTTGACAGGACACATAACCAGTAGTGGTCCACGGGCCTCCAGTTGACAGGACACATAACCAGTAGTGGTCCACTGGCCTCCAGTTGACAGGACACAAAACCAGTAGTGGTCCACTGGCCTCCAGTTGACAGGACACAAAACCAGTAGTGGTCCACTGGCCTCCAGTTGACAGGACACATAACCAGTAGTGGTCCACTGGCCTCCAGTTGACAGGGCACAAAACCAGTAGTGGTCCACTGGCCTCCAGTTGACAGGGACACAAAACCAGTAGTGGTCCACTGGCCTCCAGTTGACAGGACACATAACCAGTAGTGGTCCACTGGCCTCCAGTTGACAGGGCACAAAACCAGTAGTGGTCCACTGGCCTCCAGTTGACAGGGCACATAACCAGTAGTGGTCCACTGGCCTCCAGTTGACAGGGCACAAAACCAGTAGTGGTCCACTGGCCTCCAGTTGACAGGACACAAAACCAGTAGTGGTCCACTGGCCTCCAGTTGACAGGACACAAAACCAGTAGTGGTCCACTGGCCTCCAGTTGACAGGACACATAACCAGTAGTGGTCCACTGGCCTCCAGTTGACAGGACACATAACCAGTAGTGGTCCACTGGCCTCCAGTTGACAGGGCACAAAACCAGTAGTGGTCCACTGGCCTCCAGTTGACAGGACACAAAACCAGTAGTGGTCCACTGGCCTCCAGTTGACAGGACACAAAACCAGTAGTGGTCCACTGGCCTCCAGTTGACAGGACACAAAACCAGTAGTGGTCCACTGGCCTCCAGTTGACAGGACACAAAACCAGTAGTGGTCCACTGGCCTCCAGTTGACAGGACACAAAACCAGTAGTGGTCCACTGGCCTCCAGTTGACAGGGCACAAAACCAGTAGTGGTCCACTGGCCTCCAGTTGACAGGGCACAAAACCAGTAGTGGTCCACTGGCCTCCAGTTGACAGGGCACAAAACCAGTAGTGGTCCACTGGCCTCCAGTTGACAGGGCACATAACCAGTAGTGGTCCACTGGCCTCCAGTTGACAGGGCACAAAACCAGTAGTGGTCCACTGGCCTCCAGTTGACAGGGCACAAAACCAGTAGTGGTCCACTGGCCTCCAGTTGACAGGGCACAAAACCAGTAGTGGTCCACTGGCCTCCAGTTGACAGGCACAAAACCAGTAGTGGTCCACTGGCCTCCAGTTGACAGGGCACAAAACCAGTAGTGGTCCACTGGCCTCCAGTTGACAGGGCACAAAACCAGTAGTGGTCCACTGGCCTCCAGTTGACAGGGCACAAAACCAGTAGTGGTCCACTGGCCTCCAGTTGACAGGACACAAAACCAGTAGTGGTCCACTGGCCTCCAGTTGACAGGACACATAACCAGTAGTGGTCCACTGGCCTCCAGTTGACAGGACACAAAACCAGTAGTGGTCCACTGGCCTCCAGTTGACAGGGCACAAAACCAGTAGTGGTCCACTGGCCTCCAGTTGACAGGGCACAAAACCAGTAGTGGTCCACTGGCCTCCAGTTGACAGGACACAAAACCAGTAGTGGTCCACTGGCCTCCAGTTGACAGGGCACAAAACCAGTAGTGGTCCACTGGCCTCCAGTTGACAGGCACAAAACCAGTAGTGGTCCACTGGCCTCCAGTTGACAGGACACAAAACCAGTAGTGGTCCACTGGCCTCCAGTTGACAGGACACAAAACCAGTAGTGGTCCACTGGCCTCCAGTTGACAGGACACAAAACCAGTAGTGGTCCACTGGCCTCCAGTTGACAGGCACAAAACCAGTAGTGGTCCACTGGCCTCCAGTTGACAGGACACAAAACCAGTAGTGGTCCACTGGCCTCCAGTTGACAGGACACAAAACCAGTAGTGGTCCACTGGCCTCCAGTTGACAGGGCACAAAACCAGTAGTGGTCCACTGGCCTCCAGTTGACAGGGCACAAAACCAGTAGTGGTCCACTGGCCTCCAGTTGACAGGACACAAAACCAGTAGTGGTCCACTGGCCTCCAGTTGACAGGGCACAAAACCAGTAGTGGTCCACTGGCCTCCAGTTGACAGGGCACAAAACCAGTAGTGGTCCACTGGCCTCCAGTTGACAGGACACAAAACCAGTAGTGGTCCACTGGCCTCCAGTTGACAGGGCACAAAACCAGTAGTGGTCCACTGGCCTCCAGTTGACAGGGCACAAAACCAGTAGTGGTCCACTGGCCTCCAGTTGACAGGACACAAAACCAGTAGTGGTCCACTGGCCTCCAGTTGACAGGACACAAAACCAGTAGTGGTCCACTGGCCTCCAGTTGACAGGACACAAAACCAGTAGTGGTCCACTGGCCTCCAGTTGACAGGACACAAAACCAGTAGTGGTCCACTGGCCTCCAGTTGACAGGGCACAAAACCAGTAGTGGTCCACTGGCCTCCAGTTGACAGGACACAAAACCAGTAGTGGTCCACTGGCCTCCAGTTGACAGGACACAAAACCAGTAGTGGTCCACTGGCCTCCAGTTGACAGGACACAAAACCAGTAGTGGTCCACTGGCCTCCAGTTGACAGGGCACAAAACCAGTAGTGGTCCACTGGCCTCCAGTTGACAGGACACAAAACCAGTAGTGGTCCACTGGCCTCCAGTTGACAGGGCACAAAACCAGTAGTGGTCCACTGGCCTCCAGTTGACAGGACACAAAACCAGTAGTGGTCCACTGGCCTCCAGTTGACAGGACACAAAACCAGTAGTGGTCCACTGGCCTCCAGTTGACAGGACACAAAACCAGTAGTGGTCCACTGGCCTCCAGTTGACAGGACACAAAACCAGTAGTGGTCCACTGGCCTCCAGTTGACAGGACACAAAACCAGTAGTGGTCCACTGGCCTCCAGTTGACAGGGCACAAAACCAGTAGTGGTCCACTGGCCTCCAGTTGACAGGACACAAAACCAGTAGTGGTCCACTGGCCTCCAGTTGACAGGACACAAAACCAGTAGTGGTCCACTGGCCTCCAGTTGACAGGACACAAAACCAGTAGTGGTCCACTGGCCTCCAGTTGACAGGACACAAAACCAGTAGTGGTCCACTGGCCTCCAGTTGACAGGGCACAAAACCAGTAGTGGTCCACTGGCCTCCAGTTGACAGGACACAAAACCAGTAGTGGTCCACTGGCCTCCAGTTGACAGGACACAAAACCAGTAGTGGTCCACTGGCCTCCAGTTGACAGGACACAAAACCAGTAGTGGTCCACTGGCCTCCAGTTGACAGGGCACAAAACCAGTAGTGGTCCACTGGCCTCCAGTTGACAGGGCACAAAACCAGTAGTGGTCCACTGGCCTCCAGTTGACAGGACACAAAACCAGTAGTGGTCCACTGGCCTCCAGTTGACAGGACACAAAACCAGTAGTGGTCCACTGGCCTCCAGTTGACAGGACACAAAACCAGTAGTGGTCCACTGGCCTCCAGTTGACAGGGCACAAAACCAGTAGTGGTCCACTGGCCTCCAGTTGACAGGACACAAAACCAGTAGTGGTTCACTGGCCTCCAGTTGACAGGGCACAAAACCAGTAGTGGTCCACTGGCCTCCAGTTGACAGGACACAAAACCAGTAGTGGTCCACTGGCCTCCAGTTGACAGGACACAAAACCAGTAGTGGTCCACTGGCCTCCAGTTGACAGGACACAAAACCAGTAGTGGTCCACTGGCCTCCAGTTGACAGGACACAAAACCAGTAGTGGTCCACTGGCCTCCAGTTGACAGGGCACAAAACCAGTAGTGGTCCACTGGCCTCCAGTTGACAGGACACAAAACCAGTAGTGGTCCACTGGCCTCCAGTTGACAGGGCACAAAACCAGTAGTGGTCCACTGGCCTCCAGTTGACAGGACACAAAACCAGTAGTGGTCCACTGGCCTCCAGTTGACAGGGCACAAAACCAGTAGTGGTCCACTGGCCTCCAGTTGACAGGACACAAAACCAGTAGTGGTCCACTGGCCTCCAGTTGACAGGGCACAAAACCAGTAGTGGTCCACTGGCCTCCAGTTGACAGGACACAAAACCAGTAGTGGTCCACTGGCCTCCAGTTGACAGGACACAAAACCAGTAGTGGTCCACTGGCCTCCAGTTGACAGGGCACAAAACCAGTAGTGGTCCACTGGCCTCCAGTTGACAGGACACAAAACCAGTAGTGGTCCACTGGCCTCCAGTTGACAGGACACAAAACCAGTAGTGGTCCACTGGCCTCCAGTTGACAGGACACAAAACCAGTAGTGGTCCACTGGCCTCCAGTTGACAGGGCACAAAACCAGTAGTGGTCCACTGGCCTCCAGTTGACAGGGCACAAAACCAGTAGTGGTCCACTGGCCTCCAGTTGACAGGACACAAAACCAGTAGTGGTCCACTGGCCTCCAGTTGACAGGACACATAACCAGTAGTGGTCCACTGGCCTCCAGTTGACAGGACACATAACCAGTAGTGGTCCACTGGCCTCCAGTTGACAGGACACATAACCAGTAGTGGTCCACTGGCCTCCAGTTGACAGGGCACATAACCAGTAGTGGTCCACTGGCCTCCAGTTGACAGGACACAAAACCAGTAGTGGTCCACTGGCCTCCAGTTGACAGGACACAAAACCAGTAGTGGTCCACTGGCCTCCAGTTGACAGGGCACAAAACCAGTAGTGGTCCACTGGCCTCCAGTTGACAGGACACAAAACCAGTAGTGGTCCACTGGCCTCCAGTTGACAGGACACATAACCAGTAGTGGTCCACTGGCCTCCAGTTGATAGGACACATAACCAGTAGTGGTCCACTGGCCTCCAGTTGACAGGGCACATAACCAGTAGTGGTCCACTGGCCTCCAGTTGACAGGGCACATAACCAGTAGTGGTCCACTGGCCTCCAGTTGACAGGGCACAAAACCAGTAGTGGTCCACTGGCCTCCAGTTGACAGGACACAAAACCAGTAGTGGTCCACTGGCCTCCAGTTGACAGGACACAAAACCAGTAGTGGTCCACTGGCCTCCAGTTGACAGGACACAAAACCAGTAGTGGTCCACTGGCCTCCAGTTGACAGGGCACAAAACCAGTAGTGGTCCACTGGCCTCCAGTTGACAGGACACAAAACCAGTAGTGGTTCACTGGCCTCCAGTTGACAGGGCACAAAACCAGTAGTGGTCCACTGGCCTCCAGTTGACAGGACACAAAACCAGTAGTGGTCCACTGGCCTCCAGTTGACAGGACACAAAACCAGTAGTGGTCCACTGGCCTCCAGTTGACAGGACACAAAACCAGTAGTGGTCCACTGGCCTCCAGTTGACAGGACACAAAACCAGTAGTGGTCCACTGGCCTCCAGTTGACAGGGCACAAAACCAGTAGTGGTCCACTGGCCTCCAGTTGACAGGACACAAAACCAGTAGTGGTCCACTGGCCTCCAGTTGACAGGACACAAAACCAGTAGTGGTCCACTGGCCTCCAGTTGACAGGACACAAAACCAGTAGTGGTCCACTGGCCTCCAGTTGACAGGACACAAAACCAGTAGTGGTCCACTGGCCTCCAGTTGACAGGACACAAAACCAGTAGTGGTCCACTGGCCTCCAGTTGACAGGACACAAAACCAGTAGTGGTCCACTGGCCTCCAGTTGACAGGACACAAAACCAGTAGTGGTCCACTGGCCTCCAGTTGACAGGGCACAAAACCAGTAGTGGTCCACTGGCCTCCAGTTGACAGGACACAAAACCAGTAGTGGTTCACTGGCCTCCAGTTGACAGGGCACAAAACCAGTAGTGGTCCACTGGCCTCCAGTTGACAGGACACAAAACCAGTAGTGGTTCACTGGCCTCCAGTTGACAGGGCACAAAACCAGTAGTGGTCCACTGGCCTCCAGTTGACAGGACACAAAACCAGTAGTGGTCCACTGGCCTCCAGTTGACAGGACACAAAACCAGTAGTGGTCCACTGGCCTCCAGTTGACAGGGCACAAAACCAGTAGTGGTCCACTGGCCTCCAGTTGACAGGACACAAAACCAGTAGTGGTCCACTGGCCTCCAGTTGACAGGACACAAAACCAGTAGTGGTTCACTGGCCTCCAGTTGACAGGACACAAAACCAGTAGTGGTCCACTGGCCTCCAGTTGACAGGGCACAAAACCAGTAGTGGTCCACTGGCCTCCAGTTGACAGGACACAAAACCAGTAGTGGTTCACTGGCCTCCAGTTGACAGGGCACAAAACCAGTAGTGGTCCACTGGCCTCCAGTTGACAGGACACAAAACCAGTAGTGGTTCACTGGCCTCCAGTTGACAGGGCACAAAACCAGTAGTGGTCCACTGGCCTCCAGTTGACAGGACACAAAACCAGTAGTGGTCCACGGGCCTCCAGTTGACAGGACACAAAACCAGTAGTGGTCCACGGGCCTCCAGTTGACAGGGCACAAAACCAGTAGTGGTCCACTGGCCTCCAGTTGACAGGACACAAAACCAGTAGTGGTCCACTGGCCTCCAGTTGACAGGACACAAAACCAGTAGTGGTCCACTGGCCTCCAGTTGACAGGACACAAAACCAGTAGTGGTCCACTGGCCTCCAGTTGACAGGACACAAAACCAGTAGTGGTCCACTGGCCTCCAGTTGACAGGACACAAAACCAGTAGTGGTCCACTGGCCTCCAGTTGACAGGACACAAAACCAGTAGTGGTCCACTGGCCTCCAGTTGACACGGGGCCCAGTTGCAGCAGGTTTTGTGGCTCTGACGCTCTCAGCTGTTCTACCAGCAAGAAATGCTCGTCACTAATACATTTA
>JBBPBX010076004.1:0-17218 GCA_038048925.1 Garcialebias charrua | reverse complement strand
GATGGCTTTTAGTTTTCTTCCAGTGCAGACATCACAGGCCACATCTTCAGGTCCAGCATAGCTGTGATCAGCAGGAGCAGCTTGGAGTCCACTCGTCTTCAGCTGCTCAACTAAAGCTGCTAACATGATGTTTTTCTCCAGAACAGGCCTCGGTGTGAAGGTCTTCCTGCACTGAGGGCAGCTGTGGATCTTCTTCTGATCCTCTCCATCCCAGAAGTCTTCAATACACTTCATGCAGTAGCTGTGTCCACAGGAAGTAGTCACCGGATCCTTCAGTAGATCCAGACAGATGGAACAAGAGAAACTTTCTCTGTCTTGCCGAACTCTTTTCTGCGCCATTTCACCTCTCAGCGTCTGTGGAAGTTTCACTTCCTGACAAATAAACAAACACACAGTTATTACTGTACACAAATATACACGTCTGACAAATATATTTCATACAGGGTTGTAGACTGTTTCTAAACACGGATCTTTGGAAACCAAATATATATATTTTTACCACAGTTTAGTGCTAATTTATAGTCAATTCAACAAACAACGTGTGTTTAGTTCAGGGTTGCATAACAAAAATAAGCCACAGCGTCAAAGAAAACGAAAGTAAAAAAAAAAAAAACATTTTAAAATAAAATTTATTACGAAAAATTACTTTTTTAATGTGCTAAATAATAAAATGTGGCGAATGAAAGTCGCTGCCGCTGGCCCACAACACTGTTGTGATCCAAACAACGACAACAACACAGCCGTACACCGCCTGCCATGCAACTAAACACAGGTTTTTAATGCGTTCTGTGTTCACAAGCATACGCTTAAGCTGTGTGTGTGACTAAATACACGCAACAACATTTT
Source organism: Garcialebias charrua (assembly GCA_038048925.1). Taxonomy (NCBI): domain Eukaryota; kingdom Metazoa; phylum Chordata; class Actinopteri; order Cyprinodontiformes; family Rivulidae; genus Garcialebias; species Garcialebias charrua. The sequence goes on along the minus strand of JBBPBX010076004.1, from coordinate 16,372 downwards.
ACAACTGTTATTCTAGTAAAAGTTGAGGCGTTTACTTACTGAATACGCGAGTATCCGCCATTTTGAAATCTTCTTCTTCTTTCGTCAAAGTCCTCGTCTTCTTCTTCTTTATTGGCGGCTGGCAACCAACTTAAGGTGCATTTACCGACACCTACCAGACTGGAGGTTGGTTTTCAGTGATGTCAGAGGGGAATTTGACACATCACAACGATGTGTATGGCGTGCAAATTCACACTATTTCTTAACTACATGTTGTTGAAGCATGCACCGGCATACAGATACTTAAATACCGTATTTTCCGGTGTATAGGTCGCACCTTTTTATGTTTTTTTCCCAGGCCTGCGACCTATACACAGGTGCGACCTATAGACCCCTTTCACGGCTCGTCATCAACCCTGGAAATATACCGGAAGTAGCCATCTTGGCGACATAGCTCAAAGCTATTGTAGTGGTGCGTCGCGTCTGGTCACACAAAATCAAAAAATGGTGAATTATTGTCGTGTCCATGGCTGCCACAATCGGTCAGATTGAGAGAAAAACCTTCTGTTTTACAGATTACCACTCGTGATCACAAATCAAGGTGAAGTAACTCAGCAATTATCAGAGGAAAGTCGACGTCTGTGGCTGCCAGCCTAAACCAGAACTTGGATTGAAAAACACTGAGCAACATCCGAATTTGCTCTGCACACTTTGTGTCAGGTAATATATTTCTTACAGTAGATTATAGTGAATTAGGGCATTACACGAATCATAAGTTTATTGAGCACGAGGACAGAGCTTCAAAACACCACCTCCCTTTCTCTGTTCAAGACAGCCCTGAAAACACATCTCTTTAGACTTATCATTAACTTTACTAAATGTATTTTATATTATATAATCCTTATGTATTTTATATTTCAATTTGTCACTGATAATGTTTGAACTGAATTGGTTTGTTAAGTGTCCTTGGGTGTCCTGAAAGGCGCTTTTAAATAAAATGATTATTATTATTACAATCCTTTAACTGTGCTGCATAAAATGTACATGGAACGTTAAATTTTTTTGTTGAGTTATTTGTTTTTTACAAATAGCATAAACAACTCAACAACTGAAAGCTTAGTTGTTTATGCTGATTATTCAAAATTCATAAGAGCACATGACACTCATGACAAGAGCACTGTCATGAGTGTCATGTCACTGTCATGACATGACACTCATGACAAGAGCACTGTCATGATAAACTACACACCTAGCTCTCAAGTTGAAAAGCAAAAAATACGTACAAACACTAAATATGTAAGAAGCACATACAATAACCTAAATTAACTGTTCTTGTGTTGTTTGACAACTGACAATCCGGTGCTATGTTGTAAATCCTGTTTTGAAATTCATATGCATATGAACACACCAATTATTTACAACTTCATTTAAGTAATTTTTATTTTATTATGTTTTTTCTTTTCTTAGGCAGACGTGCTCCATTGTACAGCAAGGATGATCCAGACTGGGTGCCTTCACTGAAGACGTGTGCTGCAGAGAAGTCTGTAGCAGTTGGTGCTGATGGTGGATGACATCTGGCAGCTGAACGCTTCAACCGACGACAAAAAAGAACTAAAAAAAACATGGCAAATAGCACATGTTAGAATCCATGTTGAACGTGTCATAGGCTGTGTTAGACAAAAATACACAATCTTGAATGGCCCTCTTCTACCTATTGATTTTCAAACATGTAGATATCCAGAAAAAGTTGCATTAATCGATATGATTGGCTTTGTGTGCTGTGCCTTGGTTAATCACCTTTGGTGGGTTATGAGTAGCTGCATGAATTGTAAAAAGAACAAGTGGATAGAAGAGTGATAGCTGATGTGAACCTTTTTTATTTTTATTTTACATTGTTCCACTTTTACTTTGAAGTTGTTTTTGCAAATATGGGGCAGACATGATTTTTCATTCACTGCACTCTTTATTTGAGCATGATGCTGGTGAAGATTCTCAGTCGTCCAGGACATGATAAAATCAAAAAAGGCGTTCAATACAGGATCAACTGGACTTTATTAGTAACAAATAAAGTCCAGTTGATCCTGTATTGAACGCCTTTTTTGATTTGAGCATGAATTACTATATCATTACTGTTTATGTATTGATTTGATGAATGTAATTTTGATTATGCTTTTTCTGTAATGGATATCACACAGACGTGAGCAAACAAGACAACTTACATATTACAACATATGTTTCACATAGTGGTGCTGATACTGTATAGCTCACGTCGATTTAGAAAACCTCTTTTAAACAGAATAAATGACATTATGTATCATTAACCATTTTGTTTGTGCACTTTTTGTATTGACTAGAAAATATTCTGCCAAACTCAAAGTAGTTGTAAGGTAAAAAAGGTCTATATAAAGACAACCATTCGTACTGTTATCTTAAAAGATAATGTCTGCAGAATGCACCTCAAAGTTCTTACTGTAATTAGATTCATAGAGTAGCTGTTATTTATATAATTTGTGTTGAAACACTGTACAAGAGTTGAAAATTTTGAATAACACTTGTCAGCCATCATTGTACTTCACATGTTTATTTAAAAAATATGTTTTGAGGTAGTTCTGCACAGAGCTTCTATAAGATGAACTGAAACACACATTTACACATTTAGTCTGGATTAATAAGGAAAATCAAGGCATTGCTCTCTGGAACCGCTCAGATCTGGTTGATCCAGGGATCAAATGTAGCTTAAAAAACAGGGATCTAAGATCATTTTGACAAAATTTGCTTCAATCCTCAGACTGATGTGATGAGTCACATACATTTACAATAAGAATACATAGCTAGTGTGTGTTTAAAAACACACCCAAAATATATTTATATGTACACACACAAATTAAAAATTAAATATAAATCACCAAACACCAAATAATTCACAATGTCTGCGTAGGTCACAGCTGGTAAGGTCTTCTCATCTTCTGACATGTTGGACAGCTGGTATGGGTCTTAGCTGCCAATTATTTGTATTTTATCCAAATGACGTTCCTTTGCTGCAGGCTGAAGCTGGTCCACATACTCTCCTGCAGCTTCTGTCTTCTTCACAGAGGTTTGTTTTACAGAGAACATGGTCAAATCAGAAATAAAACCGGAGCTCCGACTTCAACTACTGTGTGTTTACAGCGCGAGTGTCTCCAACATGGCGGTGCTTCCGGTATTGCGCAATCCGTGAAAGGGGTCTATAGAGCTTTAGAGCGTGACGTCACTGGTCCGTGGCGCAAAGCATTATGGTCCACGGCGCAATGCATTGTGGGATAGAATTTGGTCGATCCACCATATTTCCGGGTTGCTAAAATAAGCTTTGTTGCTCGTTTTTTTTTTTTTGTGGTTAAAATCTAAGTAGGTTTTAACAGTTTTGCAATGGTCCGAACTTGCTCTGTAATTGGATGAAATGTCCGGTCACACGACCTGAAAGTAGATAGAAAACAGACTTTCTGTTTCCTGTTAGCTGCCTGGAAGCAGCGCGAGGGAGGGAAGCAGCGCGAGGGAGCTCATGTCTCGGATGTAACTAAAAGTAGACGAATGGCCTGATATCAGTGGTGACACGTCCTGATATAACTTTCTCCATGTCCCAAAATAACTACTAGTTTGTTCCAGACATCCTAGTGAGTGTATAAATTCGTTTTGTTGGAGTTGTGCCATAATTTTTTGCCACGATTTTGTCCCGGTGTTAAATTTGTCCTCAAAATATCTAATACATTTACCTTTTCCTTTATACCTTCAATCTCTCTCCTCATGTATCTTCTCTCTTTTTCATATTTACTGCATTCTAATATTACATGTTCTATTGTTTCATATTTTACACAATGATCACATTTGCCAGTATTATGCTTTTGAATTTTAAAAAGTGTATGAAGTTAACACGAGGGAGCCACCAGATTGTGTCTTTAAACACATACGGTGTCACCCAGATGTAAAGGATTTTAGCAGGGGTCAGTATTAAGCTGACCTCTTTATCCTTAATTAATTTACTTATTCAGATTGAATAGTAATTTCACGGATTCTTTTCTTTTTCAGTTTACCCAATATTTCTGTGATCTTTATGATGGATAAATAAATAAAGCCATTAAGTGACAGAGACGTTAACTTAGTTTGATATGTCAAAGACACTACCATTTATTTAAAATAAATCAACTAAATTAACACCATTACACTTGATTGACATGATTTCACTTTCTTTCAATTTAACACGTCAGCACAGTTAAATTACAACACAACAGACATAAATACTGGATGTTAAACATATTTAGTCTGAGGGCTCTTTAGCTTAAATATAGTTTCCAGCTTAGAAATGGAGATGGAGAAATTTAAGAAGGAGAGGTTAAAGGAGGAAGTTATTTATCTTGAGGGTAACCAGAAATGACACTTCCCATCCGACTTCTGCTAAACCCCAGGTACGTTTGTAAACAGCTCTTTACCTTCGACGACGAGTCTGAATAAAGAGATGACACCAGCCTTTCAGATGCACAGAGTCCTTCAGGCCCAGCACGTCCAAGCTGGTCCTCGTTTACGTTTTCAACGTCTCCTGGTTTCGCGTTGGTCATCAGAAAATATGTCAGCTACTGGCCTCTGACTTCAAGATAAACTTATTCCAGGAAGGAATAACAAAGTTTTGAGCTTACGCTTGTTCTAAGTGGACTCATAACAGCATGTTATTAGTCCTTAGCTGGATGACGTGCCCTTAGCGTTTGACTAAACGTCCACCCAGCTCTTTGGGAAAGTTCACATCTCTTTGAAGTTCCCAGCAGACTCCTCAGTTCCAGCAACAGCTTAGAACTTAATAGAAGATCCGAGAGGAGTGAGACTTGGCTCTTTTTCATTGGTCCACTTGTTATCACTATTCAAGGTGAAATTCAGCGCAGAAGGGAATTGTTTAGGAAAAGTATCTGAGTGAAGAGACTTTCAGACGCTAGATGAGAGTTTTAGCTGAAACTCAACAAAAACAATTTCTGTATCAGTTTGACATTTTAGCTGAACTTTGACACCTTTTCATTTGCAGAAATGACACATTGATGTTTCACATTTAAAGAATAACAGCATATAACATATATCATGAAAATGACAAAAGTTATTCTTTTGATTACATTAGAATAAAATCAAAGATAGAAATAGTCTCTTTTGGTGACTATATTCTCAGATTACAACTAATGGAATGATTTGTGGTAAATGTCTTGCTTTACTGAGAGGTCAGTAAAGGTCATCACTGGACAGTTCAAAAACCTTAGTTTGACCCTGGGTAGGTCCACTACATCTCCCCCCTTTTGGAAGCCATCGCCAGTCCTTGGGGATGGGGTCCAACACGAAAGGAAACCTTGAACTGTCTTTGATCTTGAAGTAATCCAGCAAGTGGAAAAGAAAAATCAAAAATTATAATCCCATAAAGTTTTTGGAAATTCCATACTGTTCGTAGGTAATCCCATTGCGGTAAGCTTTTAATCCCTTGGAAAACTGAGTCTGTTAACTCTTGGAAAACAAAGTCTTATAATCCACAGCGGTAATTCCACAGCATAATTCCATATCGATTAGAGTTGGTGATTTCATCAGCAACAATTGTTTTTATAATCAGCATGTAGAGGGGATCCCTCGATTGACGCAGAGGAGGCGACCCTTGGATGGAGGTTGAAGACCAAGCGTTGGAGCTGCAGGTCCCCACATCGAAGGTTGTTGGCTGGTTGGCTTCCAGTCAGTGCCACTCTGGTTCTATGTGTCATGCAATTATGTGGTTTTTAGGTGGGCTTATGATTGGGATTTTACATTAGGCCTTACCTATATGCACCTGGTATGTAAGCTATCATGGTTTAGATCAGCTACAATTACCAATTAAGGGGTGGATCAATTCTGTAAAATTAGATATAGGGATCTATACCTATAAAATTTTGGAGGGCTTCTGTAACGAAGGCCTCTAATTCCAAACTATTCCTCCATTCATTACTTAGTTTAGGTTAAACTAAAATAAAAAATGAAATATAGTTTGATCTAAATGTCTGTTGTCTTTTAGACGAACGACGTAGGATTTGGTATTCCTAATAAATTTTGAAGTCTATGGCGAGACTCATCAAAATGAATAGATAATCTAGAATAGAAACGATCGAATCGGTTCAATTTAGAAATTGTGAGACCAGTGTAGTTTATGGTACCTTGAGTAGCTTTAAACTACATTGACTCTTCGACGATTGAGATTTAACAAAACGAACTGCATGTTGGCATAGTTAAATCCATATCATTCATTAACCAATGTTAATACAAAACCTTTTTGGCTGGGAGTGTTCAGAACCAAAACAATATCTCAACTAATGACAACAGTAATGACTAAACAACAAGGAAACAACGTTTCACTGCTTCGACACACTCTTGTCGTCAGATTCCAAAGTGCAACACACAAGAAAAACAGGTCTCAACTTTATGACCGAGGTCAAATTAAATCTCGTGGATTTAAACGGTTGTTAAGGTTAGTTTTTTGTTGTGGGTTTTAGGCTTAGCGTTTCTAAGTTCAAATTGGACAATGCGACTTATAGGGTGGAAAATACGGTAGTTTAAACCTGATTAGTTTATTTACTAACTTGTGTTTGGACGACCTTATTATCCCATGAAGTCGGTGAGTTTGTGAGATCTTTGTCTTTTGTGGAGTCATTGAACGCCTTGTAAGGTTTGATCTGATTTCGATGTACCCATTTAGCAATTGGCTCTTTGCGGCCTTTGCTGATTTTGATTTCGTAGACGACTGAGGACACTTTGTCTGTTATCAGATGAGGTCCAGTCCACCTGGGCATTAGTTTGCGGGCGAGAGTTCCGGTCTCGGACCCTCCTTTCCCGGTTGCTGGGGCGAACGTATAGTACCAGACTCTGTCTCCCACTTGGAGTTCATTGTGAGAGGCCTTCTGGTCGTAGTACGCCTTGCGTCCTTCAGCGGATTTTTCCAGGTTTTTCTGGGCGAAAGCAAAAGTGTTTCTGAGGTGTACATTCAAATCTTTCATGTATTGTTGTGTAGTGTAGGCTGTCGCCATGGCGGCGTCGCCTGGTTGGTACAACAGGTGTAGAGGGAGAGTCATTTGTCGACCGGTCATCATCTCGAAGGGAGAGATGCCAGTTGATGTGTGTGGAGTGGCTCTTATGGCCATGAGGACCAGAGGGAGTTTCACGTCCCAGTCCTTGTGGTTTGCAGCCACGTATTTCTTCAAAATACTCACCACAGTTCTGTTTGCTCTCTCAACTTGGCCTGAAGCCTGTGGGTGGTAGCCGACATGAAAGTTGGCCTTGACGCCTAGCGTCTTCCACAGTTCTTTCATCACTTCACCTGTGAAGTGTGTACCTTGGTCTGAGTTCACCCGAAGGGGAAGTCCAAACCTTGAGAATATATGATTCATTAACAACATAGCAGTGGTTTGTGCTGTGTCGTTAGGAGCTGGTAGGCATTCTACCCATTTGGTAAATGCACAGGTTACCGTGAGAAAATATTTATTTCCTCTAGAGCTCTTAGTGAGTGGTCCAACCCAGTCGATCTGGAGGTCAGACCATGGGAATGCAATGCCTCTGCTTTGCAGTGGTGCTCTGTGAAGTGGTCTGGTTGGCTGAAACTGGCCACAGACCACGCACCCTTCAATGTAGTCCTTGACATCCTTTTTCATTCCAGGCCAATAGGCAATTTGTTTTAATGCCGTCAGCGTGGCTTTATCTCCTTTGTGTCCTGCGGACGGGAGATCATGGGCATGAACTAACATCACCCCCCTTTGTTCATGGGGAACCACGAACACAGGTGAGGACGTTGGTCCATGAGCGAAAGTTAGGATGCCTTTGATTAGTTTTAGCTGTTTGCGCAGCTGGTAAAGGACTTTAAGGTCTGGATCGGAATCCAGTTCGTCTTTAGACGGAGTGTTTTTGTCTGGATCAGTCAGGTACAGTATCATGGAGTTGATAGCAGGATCCGACTTCTGTAGTTGGATGATGTCTGGGTCAGTCAGTGCAGGTCGTACAGAGACTGCGTTGTCAGCAGGTCTGGCTGCGGCCTGTGCACGTGTGACTGCCATTACCCTGACTGTAGGTTGTATTGACAGAGTCTTGATTAACCAGGAGGGGTCGAAGGACCATAGAGGACCTTCGTCGGCTCCTTCTTTGGCTAAGGAATCTGCAATGTCATTGTAGTGCTTGTCATCGCCTGGGACTCTAGAATGTCCTGGAACTTTCTTCCAGTAGATCTGTAAGTCGTGTGATGTCACCAAGTGATCACACGCTATGAAAAGCTCTTTGTGTTTGACCACTTTTCTGTCGCTTGTTAGGAAACCGTTCTGTTTCCACACAGCGAGGTGACAAGCGAAACTCAAACGAGCATAGTTAGAGTCAGTGCAGATGACTAGCGTCTTGATGGAGCGTTCTACTACCATCTGGAGAGCTATTAGGATTCCTGCAATCTCAGCGTACTGAGAAGTCTGAGAGCCTAATTTGTAGCTGAAAGTTATCTGTTCTTGGTCTTGGAGGAGAACTCCTCCAACACCTGCCCTACAGATTTTGTCGCGGAGGAATGAAGATCCATCCACGTACAATGTTGTCATATCTTTGCAGATATTGTCATCAAAGAAGTGGTGATTCGGGTCTTCAGTTACTGGGGTTTTTACCTCAACCGGCGGCTGGGTGGCTGGTACATCTTGTGTACACTTCTGGCAGATTGCCAAGTCCGTCCCCAGATGTGACTTCTTGTTTTGACCATAACGTATGTCTAGGTTAAAACTTTGAAGCGCCATGAGCCACGTTGCAACACGTGAGTTTGTCACCACACCATCTCTGATGCGTTCACTGTTAAGAAAAGTCACTGGCTGGTGTTGTGTTTCCACAATGATTTTCTGTCCACCAATGTAGCTGGAGAAATGTTTAACTGCCCACACTGTGGTCAGTAAAGCTTTCTCACAGTCTGAGAATCTCAACTCGGGGCCTGCCATCGTTTTGCTGGCGTAGGCTACTACACGTTTGTCTCTGTCGTGTATCTGGTACAGACCTGCACTTATGCAATGAGCTGAGAAGCCCACTTCCAAGTAAAACTCTTTGTTGTAGTCTGGGTAGACTAAACAAGGGGCTGACTTGATCCTGTTTATAAGAGCGTCCATTGCCTGTTGCTGTTTGTCAGTCCAAACAAATGGTACGTCTTTTTTAAGGAGTTCAGTCAGTGGTTTCGCAAGGTCCGCATAGTTTTCGATGAACTGGTTCGAGTAGTTACACACGCCCAGAAAACTTTGTAGTTCTTTGAGATTGGTGGGGACTTTGAGATTGTCGAGGCCTTGGGTGCGAGTCAGCTGTGGTTGTACTCCGTCTGGACCTACAAGTAGGCCAACGTAGTCCACCTTGGTTCTGCACCATTGGCATTTTGACAGTGATATCTTAGCACCAGCAGTTGTTAGTTGATTCAGAACGTGGTCGATCTCAGCCAAATGTGAGTCCAGTGTTGGCTGCCTCAAAAGGACATCGTCCACGTAAATCAGTGTCCCACGCTCGTGGGCGTCTGGACATGCTCTGTTCAAGAAGATATTGAACTCTGCAGGTGAGTTAGCGTAGCCAAAGGGACACCTGTTAAAGGTGTATTGACGGCCACCAAAGTGAAAGCTAGTTTATACTGGTCCTCGTCGCGCACAGGGAATTGTTTAGGAAAAGTATCTGAGTGAAGAGACTTTCAGACGCTAGATGAGAGTTTTAGCTGAAACCCAACAAAAACAATTTCTGTGTAAGTCAGTTTGACATTTTAGCTGAACTTTGACACCTTTTCATTTGCAGAAATGACACAGTCATGCTTCATATTAAAAGAATAACAGCATATAACATATATCATGAAAATGACAAAAGTTATTCTTTTGATTACATTAGAATAAAATCAAAGATAGAAATAGTCTCTTTTGGTGACTATGTTCTCAGATTACAACTAATGGAATAATTTGTAGTAAATGTCTTGCTTTACTGAGAGGTCAGTAAAGGTCATCACTGGACAGTTCAAAAACCTTAGTTTGACCCTGGGTAGGTCCACTACAATAATTAAGTCCTGTGTGACCAAATATCAACCTTGTTGAATGAGGCGTGTCATTAAAACCTCCATGGGGAGAGAAAAGAAACTCAGGAGGAGTCTAGCACTTTGAGATTTTCATTAATGAAAAGTGCGTTATAAATTAAATTCATTATTATTATTATTATTAAGTAGGAAGAGGAGGAAAAGGAGGAGCAGGAGGAATCACAGCTGTTTCTGTGGATTTAACCACTTTCACAGCAACAGTTTTTTTTTCTTTTAACATAAGCCGAAGTTTAGCTCAATGTTACATTTTTATGTTTGAATTCCTGTTTTATTTATTTTTTTCATTACAGTTTTCTTAAATCCATCCATTATCTTTTACCTGCTTCTTCTATTTTGGGTCACGGGGGGTTGCTGGTGCCCATGTCCAGCAATCATTGTGCGACAGGCGGGGTACACCCTGGACAGGCCGCAAGTCCATCACAGTTTTCTTAAATATTGACCATCATAAGAAAATGTTGTTTAATAACTGCTGTTCCCATTTCTACTCACAATAGTTCGTTTGGGTATTTGCTAGTAGCCTGAGACCCAGAGGAGACATTCTTGTCACATGGCTGAAATTCCTGATAGGTGTGAAAATGACTGGGTTTTAAACATAAGTTTTTGAAAGTTGAAATCTGAGACCTCATGATTCAATTTTTATTCATTCATTCAACCTTTATTTATACAGGTTAATCCCACTGAGCCTCTGGTACTCATTGCAAGAAAGACCTGAATTTTAACATAGAGTTTAGTTCAGTTTAATTATTATTAAAATCCTCCGTCAACACCGTCGCATGAGTAAGTCAAGTCTGGCTGGATGAAAGTTTGCCGCAACGTTCTGCCATATTGTTTTTATTTTGAAATTGTTTGTGTCTTTTCACACACACACACATAGTTCAGTATTGTACCATGCTGGCGAGCACTCAGAGTGAAGCATACAATGAACGTATCATAGGGAAAATGGAGTCGGATCAGGAGCTGTCAAAGATTCTCTACCAGGTTCAGGAGACAGAGAAGGAGGACATCATTCGGGTAAGAATTCCTGTTTGTGAAGTTATGCCATAAAACCATTTGTCTGTGTGGACCATCACAGCTCGGTTTTGTTTTCTAGGAAGAACAATCTCGCAGGGAGAGGGTGAGGAAGTCTTAGATTTTAGATTAGATTTTAGTGGTCAAGGTTAGGATCACATAGCCAATCATTCTGTTCTCTTTATATTCCAGGACATTGAATCCAGAGAGGCTGAGGCAGACATTGCGGAGAAGACCATGGGCATCTACACTGTCCGAGCAGAGGGTCGTGGTCCTGATGGTCCAGGTAATGGACGCTTTGCTGATGTTGGTGTTGTGCATGCTACATACATACATGCATGCTACATACATACGTACTACATACATTCATACTACATACATACAGAATACATACATACATGTTACATACATAACACATATATACAGTGCTTTAAAGAAATTTCTTCAAATGAACATTCACTTGGCCTAAGGATGAGCTGCTTAGATTTTAGTGGTCAAGGTTAGGATCACATAGCCAATCATTCTGCTCTCTTTATATTCCAGGACATTGAATCCAGAGAGGCTGAGGCAGACATTGCGGAGAAGACTATGGGCATCTACACTGTCCGAGCAGAGGGTCGTGGTCCTGATGGTCCAGGTAATGGACGTTTTGCTGATGTTGGTGTTGTGCATGCTACATACATACATGCATGCTACATACGTACTACATACATTCATACTACATACATACAGAATACATTCATACTACATACATACAGAATATATACATACTACACACATACTATATACATACATTCATACTACATACATACAGAATACATAAATACATAATACATACATCATACATACATACAACATACATAATACATACATACAGAATACATACATACATACATACATACATACATACATACATACATACATACATACATACATACAGAATACATACATACATACATACATACATATTACATATATACTACATACATACATACATATTACATATATGCTACATACATACATATTACATATATGCTACATACATACATACATATTACATATATACTACATACATACATACATACATATTACATATATACTACATACATACATATTACATATATACTACATACATACATATTACATATATACTACATACATACATTCATACTACATACATACAGAATACATTCATACTACATACATACATATATACTACATACATACATATTACATATATACTACATACATACATATTACATATATACTACATACATACATATTACATATATACTACATACATACATACATACATATATACTACATACATATTACATATATACTACACGCATACATACATATTACATATATACTACACGCATACATACATATTACATATATACTACACGCATACATACATATTACATATATACTACACGCATACATACATATTACATATATACTACATACATATTACATATATACTACATACATATTACATATATACTACATACATATTACATATATACTACATACATACATATTACATATATACTACATACATATTGCATATATACTACATACATATTGCATATATACTACATGCATACATATATACTACATGCATACATATATACTACATGCATACATACATATTACATATATACTACACGCATACATACATATTACATATATACTACACGCATACATACATATTACATATATACTACACGCATACATACATATTACATATATACTACACGCATACATACATATTACATATATACTACACGCATACATACATATTACATACATACTACACACATACATACATATTACATACATACTACACACATACATAATACATACATACTACATGCTACATACATACATACATGCTACATAACACATATGCAGTGCTTTAAAGAAATTTCTTCAAATGAACATTCACTTGGCCTAAGGATGAGCTGCTTAGATTTTAGTGGTCAAGGTTAGGATCACATAACCAATCATTCTGTTCTCTTTATATTCCAGGACATTGAATCCAGAGAGGCTGAGGCAGACATTGCGGAGAAGACCATGGGCATCTACACTGTCCGAGCAGAGGGTCGTGGTCCTGATGGTCCAGGTAATGGACGCTTTGCTGATGTTGGAGTTGTGCTGGAAGGTGTGGAAGTCCTCCATAACCTACAGAGTGTCAGCCATGCGTGCGTGATGCTTTATGGACTGATCTATGCACTCAACTTGAGCTATCCGAAAAGCCTGACCCGTACATTCGAGGTGTACCAGAAAATCCTGATGAACCTGGACTCAGCCAAGCTGTCACCAAAAGTACAGACACTGAAACTCAAATTGCCCCAGTGATTTGGCTGGCAATAATGCACATACACAGCTACCTGATTTTTTGTCAGTTTCTCCATCATACAGACTGTTTAAATCCCTTATAGTTTTTGAAGGGTGTGTCAGGAAAATACCTGTTTAATGTTCTTTTTTTTTTCTTTTGATGTTGAAGCACTTAACAGGAAGTGATGTGTGAATGTGGCTGTGTAGGTGAGTTCTTATGCAAGTTCATAGATGGTTGGTTTCTAAAATGTTTTAGCGGGACATATTGTATTACCTCAGCTCAAACCAGATTTTTTTTCTTGAATTGTTTCCAGATTCAGTGGAGTTAAGTGTTACAAAGATTTGTTCTAAAAGGTGCTTAAGTTTCTACAAAATCCACTAAGGTGAAGTCTTTATTTTTTTTACTTGTAATATTTTAGGAAAAGTATGGCCAAAATGGGACCTATGGTCTTGTGAATATGCACAAGTGAAACTTTAATTTTGATATTATAATTTTGTGTATTTAATATGATTTGAAGTTTAATAAAGATGTTGAAAGAACAACAACTGATTGCTTCATTAAGATTGTTGGTATGAATGGAAAGGAATTGCATAAATGTTATGCATTTTGATTAATTTAGTTCATTACATATGCATAAATGACATGTAATTAAAATAAATATATGCTATTTATATTGAATAATAAACCTGATTATTATGCAAATTAAAATAATATTCTTTATGTATTTGAAATAAATACCCTCAAGATTATTCATTTAGAGTAATTATATGTTATTAATTCTGAATACATAAACCTGAGGGTTATGCATTTAAAATAAATAGGCCTTATTACATGAATGAATATGCATCATGTAAGGTTTATTTCATAGGTTTGCCTTGAAATTATCTAATAAAAAGGCACGCAATTTTGTCATTTAATAAAATTACATAAATCTTAAAAATTGGGGTTAAATATTTCTGTGAGTGTACACAGGGTCCCAGTTACATCCAACAATAAAATGTAAAAGAAGAACAGTATCTAAGATATGAACTAAAAACATTAATAAAAATACACTAAGCACTAATATCATAAAAACATTACTTCGAACAGCAGCACGAACATGAGTCTGTATGAGCAGATGAACACAAATGAACACAGCAACATGAAACAGATCAGCAGCAACATGACATGATTTTTTTCACAGTGATTATTCTGGTTATTTATTCATGAGTCTAACAGCCTCAGGGTAGAAGCTGTTCCTCAGTTTAGTGGTTCTACACTTAATGCTCCTCAACCTCCTTCCTGAGGGGAGTGGGGCAAAAAGTGTGTGTGCTGGGTGAGTGGGGTCTTTCATGATGCAGGTGGCTCTCTTCCTGCATCTGGAGGTGTAAATGTCTGTGATGGTGGGAGACTGACTCCAGCAGACCTCTGTGCAGCCTTCACCACTCTCTGTAGAGCTTTTCTTTCTGCAGTTGTGCAGCCTCCATGCCACACGTTGATTCTGGAGCACAGGATGCTCTCCACTGCACACCTGTAGAAGGAGGTGAGGACTGGGCTGCTCAGACCAGCTCGTCTCAGCTGTCTGAGGAAGTAGAGTTTCTGATGATGAAATTTCTGATGAAGTTTCTGATGATGAAATTTCTGATCACATTTTCATCTTTAAATCACTTCTTGGTCTACTGCCCTCATACATCTCCTCCTACATGTCTTTGCGTGAGTGCAGCTACAGTGTGCGCTCTCAGGACATGATTACCTGCAGTGTTCCGTCAGTGAGGACTGAACTTGGAAAAAGGGCCTTCTCCTACTCTGCTCCTGCTTCATGGAATATCTTACAAAAAGATCTGAAGCTCTCGGCCCTGACCTCCCTAAATGGTTTTCAGAATCTGTTGGAATCCTGGCAAAAACCAATGCAGATTTGTTCCTGTCTTTGATTTTATACGTCTACCTTATAATGTTTTGCTAGTTTTTTGATACTTTGTTAAAAAAAAAAAAATCTTTTGTTTTTTTCTCTCTTTTTGTTTTCTATTGTTTATTGTTTGTTTGTTTATTGTTTAATGAAATTCTATCACTGCTGTTCATTGTTCTTTAGTTTTAGCAGGTCGCTTTCGTAAATGAGCCCATGAGGTTCAAAAGATTTACCTGACTAAATAAAGGTTGAATGAATGATGATCTTTCTTGATCAGGCTGGTGGTGTTGTTGCTCCAGCTGAGGTTATCGTTCATGTGTACACCCAAGTACTTGTAGCTGGAGACCACTTCCACCGCAGATCCTCTTAAGATCAGTGGGGTGTGGGTGTGTTTGTTCCTTCTGAAGTCCACAATCATCTCCTTTGTCTTCTTCACATTTATGTGAAGGTTATTGTCCTTGCACCAGCTCTCCAGGTGCTGAACTCATCATTGTTTGTGATGCATCCCCCCACAACTGTATCATCTGCAAACTTTAACACTATTTGTCTGAGGATCAGACTGCCCTGAATTTAACTCCATCCATTTTCATTAGTTTCTTGATTTTGTACTTTTGGTTGTTAAAACCAGGTATTGTTGTAATTTATTTGTTGACCACACGGGAGCGCTGTGACAAATATTCGCCTCAGAGAGTGACATGGCAACAAAATCTGTGTCGGTAAACGTTGCTAAGGAAGTTACGGAGTGATTTTAAAACAAGCGCTCTGAGGCCAACGATGAACTGAAGGTAAATATTATTTTTTTAAACCGTGAAATAACTATTGATTTCAGAAATTTAAGATGACCGACGACAGCTAATGATCTAAACGACAGAAAACAACTTCCGGTTTGATCGCTAGTTAACTTAGCTAGCTGTATGGGTTTTAAATTAGCATATTTAGCTCTTTTTGATAACTACAACATAATAGAAACGAACTGCTTGTTTCAACACAACTCTGGCACAGTCGATGGATAAAATGCACAATGTGTAAGTAATAATATTCATTTTGTTGAAATGGAAAACTAAGA
>JBBPBX010076003.1:0-17218 GCA_038048925.1 Garcialebias charrua | reverse complement strand
ACCTTACAGTCTCCAATCTCCCTCAGGTTTCCTCTTCTACACAGAATGTAGTCGACCTGCGTACTCCTTCCTCCACTCTTATAGGTCACTCTATGTTCCTCCCTCTTTTGGAAATAGGTATTGACTATAGCCATTTCCATTCTCTTGGCAAAATCCACCACCATCTGTCCTTCCTGGTTTCTTTCCTTGACACCAAACCTACCCATCACTTCCTCATCCCCTCTGTTTCCTTCACCAACATGTCCATTCAGGTCTGCTCCAATCACCACTCTTTCCTCCCTGGGAATACTCTCTATCACTTCATCCAAATCTTTCCAAAATGTATCTTTCTCCTCCCCATCACATCCAACCTGTGGAGCATAACCACTGACTATGTTTAGCATCAGACCTTCTACTTCTACCTTCAGACACATCACCCTATCTGACACTCTCTTCACCTCTACTACATTCTTTGCCAACTCCTCCTTCAGGACCACCCCTACTCCATTTCTCTTTCTATCCACACCATGGTAAAACAGTTTGAACCCTGCTCCAATACTGTGAGCCTTGCTGCCCTTCCACTTGGTCTCTTGGACACATAAAACATCTACCTTTCTTCTCTGCATCATGTCAGCCAGCTCTCTACCTTTGCCTGTCATTGTCCCCACATTTAGAGTTGCAACCCTCAGTCCTACATTCTTCACTTTCCTCCTCTCCCTCTGTCTCCTGACACGTTTCCCTCCTCGGGGTCTTCGACTAACAGTAGCACAATTTCCGCCGGCACCCTGTTTGTCAACAGCACCGGTGGTGGATGTTGTTAACCCGGGCCTCGAACGATCCGGTATGGTTTCGCATGATACTCGTGATTTTAGCGTGATTTTATATTAAATTAATATATTAAAATTTAGCAAGATACGGGTACGTTAAACACACAAAAAAACATTTTAGCTTAGCGGTACCGGTACCAGGCGTCACACGAAGGCAGACATTTTCGTACAGTAAACAAAGAAACGAGTGCGCATTCACTGACCAGAAACTCGCTGTGAGCACGCAATTTTATATTAAATTAATATATTAAAATTTAGCAAGATACGGGTACGTTCACTGACCAGAAACTCGCTGTGAGCACGCAATTTTATATTAAATTAATATATTAAAATTTAGCAAGATACGGGTACGTTCACACAAAAAAAACATGTTAGCTTACCTACCGACTCACAAAGGCACGAAAGCTGTCCAGTTTCTCCTGGAAGTCAGCCGGGAGCTTCTGGGACATGGTGGTTCGGGCCCTGATGAACAAATCATGGCGTTTTATGAAACAAAAACACCATGAAGGGCCACCGGCGAACTCCGACACCCCCATGTCCTTTGCCACAGCAATGGCGTGCAGGCGCAGCTGGACCGTGGACACCCCTCTTCCACCTGCACGCTCCGAGAGGACCCAGGACTTGACCGTGTCCTCCAGCGCTGGCCACCTCGCTTTTTGTCCCCGGTTGGCCCGCTTGGACCGCTTCATGCTTTGGACGACGGCCTCTGACTTCCTCCAGCCCCGGATCACTTTCTCGCTGACCCCGTACTGGCGGTCAGCGGCGCGGTTCCCGTGGACCAGGGCAAATTTCACCACCTCCAGCTTGTGGTTGGCCGTGTAAGATTTCCTTTTTGGAGGCATGACTGCTCTTCTCTCGTGGTTCACTGTGTTGTTTGTTGGTCGTCTGTATTCTCCTCACTCACTCTCAGAGATGTCGCTTGGGTGATGGGTTTTTATCGTCAATACACAAACAGGTAACGCCTCCAGGCACGTACGTCTGCTGGTACCGGTAAACAGACTACAGGTCTCTTTAGCACCCATAGCAGCCGAAAGTGGTACTACCATGCGCCCCTAGTGGCCGAAAGTAGTACTACCATGCTCCCCTAGCGGCTGAAACTGGTACTGCACTGCTTGCGCACTAGCGGCCGAAACTGGTACTACCATGCGCCCCTAGCGGCCGAAAGTGGTACTACCGTGCGCCCCTGGTGGCCGAAAGTGGTACTACCATGCGCCCTAGCCGCCGAAAGTGGTACTACCATGCTCCCCTAGCGGTCGAAACTGGTACTGCACTGCCTGCGCCCCTAGCAGCCGAAAGTGGTACTATCATGCGCCCCTAGCGACTGAAAGTGATAAAAAGCCATAGATAGGTCGCACCTGAATATAGGTCGCAGGCCATGAAAAAATGATAAAAAGCTGCGACCTATATTCCGGAAAATACGGTACCTCAAGTTGCGTTTTTGGACATGCATGCTTATGTTTGTACCAATTGTACTAGCCTGTAGAGAGGAGATTATTACAGCCTCATATAAAATCAATAAGGAGAATTTTATTGGAATAGTATCTGTATCGGTCGACATCCAGATTTAGGTATCGTGATCGGATCAAAAGTTTTAAAAAAAGTGGATCGGTGCATCCCTAGTTTTAATGAAACTAACCTTATAGTTTTTTTTTAATATAAATTATGTAGCGTCCATCCAACCAAGGCCTTATGTCCCTCAAAGACACAGAACATCCTCAGAGACACTGTGTCTCCTACCCACTTCTTTTGTGTGTGTTAATCTCCCAAGTCAGGATTCTCGAAGTCGAACAGCCGGGTACTTTGTCACGTGACTGTGTTGCGGAAGTCTTGTTTGGGGGTATACAAACAAGTGCTTCGGCGGGTGAAATTGGTAAAATGATGAAAAGTTGCTGCGTTAAGGACTGCACTTCGCACATAAAAAAAACATCCCGATAGAAACTACTTCATTTTTCCTACATCAGGAGCGAGAAGGGAGAAATGGAAAGCTGCAGTCAACAGAGGCATCCAAAAACCAGATGGATCTGTAAATCCTGCAAAGCTTTGGTCACCACGAAGCAAGCACACGTATGTGTGTTCGGCACATTTTATTACCGGTACGTATTAGTATTGCTTTTAGAAACATAAAAAAGAAAATAGAGGTAATTTATAACAGTTGTTAGCACTGTAATTGATTAAACATCAGTAGGCCATGCACTTGCCCGGCCAGTGTTGAGTCAAATACGTAAAAATACACCTTTTCTGAGACTGTTGTAATTCTAGTCTTTGTTATCTTTAGGACGGAAAGTAAATGTCCAGTCCCATCCAGACTATGTTCCATCCATCTTCCCTCAGCGCCCAGAGTCAGTTGAAGTTGCAGCTAACAAACCTTCCCTAAAGGTTGCACGATATGAAAGAGCTGCTCGGAGGGCCAAGAAACCAGGTATGTAATGATTTAATTTACTAAGGGAATACGTAACTTAATATATATATCTTCATAACAGATAACCTAAACAGTGAGGAAAACCTGAAACCTAAAACAAAGAAAGTTCTAATATTGTGTTCATGTGTGTGTCAGAAATATTAAAGTACTGTGTGTTACTGCTAACATGATTAAAATATTTCTCCTCTTTTTCCAATAGCAGTAACGCCCAAAGCACGAAGAAAGCTTTCCATGCCAGAGAGATCCACAGCATCCCCAACACATCATTTGGCTTCACAACAGCCGTCGGAAGATGACACGCATGTCAACAATTCATTGATTGACTTTGCCACACTGTGCAGCGCAGAGCTCCTGACACCAGCATTTACTAGGGGCAAAACACAACTGTCTGCAAAAGAAGTTGAAGTTTCACGAAAAATTTCATCTGTCCTGCTCCACTGAAGGTTCCTGCTCCTCCTCAGGTTCCTGCTCCTCCTCAGGTTCCTGCTCCTCTGAAGGTTCCTGCTCCTCTGAAGGTTCCTGCTCCTCCTCAGGTTCCTGCTCCTCCTCAGGTTCCTGCTCCTCTTCAGGTTCCTGCTCCTCCTCAGGTTCCTGCTCCTCCTCAGGTTCCTGCTCCTCTGAAGGTTCCTGCTCCTCTGAAGGTTCCTGCTCCTCCTCAGGTTCCTGCTCCTCCTCAGGTTCCTGCTCCTCCTCAGGTTCCTGCTCCTCTGAAGGTTCCTGCTCCTCTGAAGGTTCCTGCTCCTCTGAAGGTTCCTGCTCTTCTGAAGGTTCCTGTCAGGATACATGTGGAGCGAGTGATTGGACTGATGAAGAACCGTTTTGGTATCCTGAAAGGTTCTTTACCTGTTCGCTGCATACAGAGTTGCAAAGACGAAAGTATGGATTGCCCACTGTCAAGCTGTGACAAAATTCTGACTGTTTGTGCATCACTGACAAACCTGGGACAAGGGATTGTTTTTAGACAATAGTACTGCTGCATGCAGTTTTTAGACAATAGTACTGCTGCATGCAGTTAACCTGTTGGCTTTGTTTTAAAAATATTGACCAATTGAGCCTACAGTTGTATATATGGTATGATAGTGTTTCATTTGTAAAGTTCAAATTTTAGTTTGTTTATTTGATAATTATTGTAGAAAGTAATACTTTCTGAAAATAGTGTCATAATATTTTTTATTCTTCTGCAATCCTTTGATTTGATTTGTATTTTCGGTGGCATGTGAAAGAGCTGTTTTAAAACTGAAATGCTTAGATAGGATACAAATTATGAAAAAAAAATTGTCTGTCTTTAATACAATGAGTAATAAACATTAAAAATAGGACGAAACCATCATTTATGTTGTGCTGTTTTCCTTTTTTATGTGAACATTTTTGCATATTCAGTTTCAGTATGAAAAGCTTTTAAAAATATTAGTTCTACCACTGACATGAAGTTTAAACAAGCTTAAAGTATAGGTGTCATTAACAGTATTGAATGTGCGTCTTTGCTTCAGACTTTGACAAACATACTTGTTCTGCAACACTGTGAGACTTAATTAACTTTTGCTTGTATACAACAGCTAACAAACAAGATGATAAAGAACCAACAATTAGAGAAAACAATTTTTATTGTTATTGTTGCACTGAAAAATACACTGCAGTCTTTCATTGTGCGGTCCACAGACAATGAACGACATAATTTTGCAGCTCCCGTTGTGCAAATACATCAGAACATTAAGAAAGATAAAATACAGAGGTAAAAATTGAATGAAAATAGATAAAATAAAAAATACAGTAAAAACAACAGTATCAGCCATATCAAAAAGTCAGGTGGCCATTATTGCACATAACCTTATTGCACATAACCACAGCAAGTTAACCATGTGTGTTTATAAGTCTTAACTGCTGTTAGATAATGAACAATAAAATAATTTTGCAGCTCCCGTTGTGCAAATAAATCAGAACATTAAAAAAGATAAAATAAAGAGGTACAAATACTGTATATATTATTATTATTTACCCACATATCAACCGGTAGTTTATACGGACATTTTTGGAGTCCAGACAGTTTCAGTTTCATACTGTCCCGCTGTCGCGCATCTGGTAGTAAACTGTCTTCGTATTCATAAGACATCCTTCCAAAGATGTGTGCTACACAAAAATATTCGATTCGACTTTACTAGCAAACAAAACCAGAGCCTCTGAACAAAACGAAGTCTAAACCGCAGTTTACCCCCACAACGAAACCTGATGTTGAAATCACGTGATGCGTGACATCACGTCGACTTCGAGAATGAGTCTACATCCTGACCACCCCTGGTTCCATTCTGACTATGATAATTAAATATCTCTGCTAATCAACTCTCTTTTCTGAAAGAGACGCCTATGCCCCTTTTCCACTGTTACGGTGCGGTTCAGTTCAGCTCGTGTCAGCTCGTGTGTGGTTGTGTTTCCATTTACACTTCTGTACCCGTTCTGTAGGCGGGGTCCAGAATCCAAATCTTCTTACCACCTGGTGGTGGTAGTGCTCTCTTAAGCTATTAACTAACCACCACTAGAAGAAGAAGTACACCTTAAAGGCTTTTCCACAGAATGTTGTGGAAGAGATGTCATGCTCTAATGGAGTAGCTCATGCGTTGTAACTTTTAAACCTGATTAATAATCCTACCTTATTGCCTTCCCTGCCTGCTTTAAACACATGTATTTTACATTTTAGTATAGATTTTTTACAATAAAGATGTATTTAAAAAATCTTTACTTTTATTATTTAGTTATGCACAAGGTTCATGTTAAAATTGCTAAACGTCACACTGTGATCTTTGAAACTGCTTTTACAATAAGCTACAGACTTGAAAACAATTTGGTTAAATTTTGTCCTTAAATGTTAAAGGTTTGTCTTTCATTAAATTTAAAAACATTAATTACTTATTAATTAGTCAGTTGGTCTGCGAATGCCATGGGGTCCTCCTAGAAGAGCTGAAGAGGTGGCTGTTGATGTCTGTGTCTCCCTGGTAAAGCTGCTGCCCCAACGACCTGGAAGCAGAAGATAATGGATGGATGGATGATGGAGGAGACCATCAAACAGCATGAGTGGTCAGTTCAGTTGAACACCTGCCTGTTTGCTTCAGATCAGCTGTTAAAATCTCTGCAGGTTCAAATAAAAGGTGCACCAGGTCTTTCAGCTGAATCTCTCAGGGGCCACAGTTGGACGGTCGATAACTGAAAACTGTCCTTTCTGAATTTTTGACTGTTTTTATCTGACTTCATCCTAGAATCAAAAAAATTGTTACGTAATAACAGTTGAGCAGATTCTGGTAATCTTTTCTTAGGATTCATTAAAGGTCAAATGCAAATGGAAATTGTTCTTAACTTCCAGTATGGATTTAAACAAACACTATACACACTTAACATTGTAAAATGTGTTTAAGAAATTTAATGTTCAAGGACACCACTTGAGAAAAAAAAAAGTTTAATAGGAAAAGTAACAAATGAAAAATATACAAAAATAAAAAATACTGCATCCAACTAATGATCAGTGTTGCCAGGTGAGAAATGTAGGATTATCGTACTAGAGACATAAAATTATCATATTTTGGGGGAAATTATCGTACACCCGTCATAACCAAAATAACAAGTCTATTAATGCGCTGTAGTCATTCTAGTGTTGAATAGTGTCTAACAAGCACTCACAGCTTTGTGGCATCAGTACGGATGGGAACTAATGAGCCATAGATCTGTAACGAGCCCCCCCCCCCCTTCTTCTTCTTGTTTTGTTTTATGGCGATTGGCAGACCAACTGTAATGTGCATTACCGCCACCTACTGAGCTGGAGTGGGGACAGGAGATAAACAGGAAAAAATAATAATTCTGTAAAATTAATTTAATAACTCGACTAAATTCTCTATTAAGTTTGTATTTTTCTAGAAAATAATAATTTGATCTTTAACTTTACTGATATCACTACTAAAAACATCCCTCATTGTAAATTTAATGTTTATTTTTGGAAATGCATTATTTCTGTTTCATACCCTGGACATTCCATAAAGACATGTTGAACCGTTTCAGGGAGATTGCTGGTGTACTTGTCACATAGTCCTGTTGCATACTTTCTAATTATTTTAAGAAATTTATTAAGGCCTGTGTGTCCTATTCTATTGTACCACTGGTACGTTTTCATTTTTAAATCACTTCTTGGTCTACTGTCTTCATACATCTCCTCCTACATGTCTCTGTGTGACATTTTTTTAGTTAAATTTGTTTTTAAAAAATCTGTATGCCTCTCTTATGATTGTCTATTGTTGTCGCTGTTGTCATTCTTTGTTGAAAACCGGTCTCTTGTAAATGAGTCCTCGAGGTTCAATGGGATTAACCTGTCTAAATAAAGGTTGAATGAATTGCGAGGAATTAGAATTAGAATTAGAAGTTCTACTGTTCAAAATATTTCTGTGATAATTCAATCATGTTTCCAATCATTTTGCAACAAGCTGTTTGGTTTAATACCACTGGGCTTCTTGTGAGCCAGATGTTGATGAACCATGTGGGCTTCTTGTGAGCCAGATGTTGATGAACCATGTGGGCTTCTTGTGAGCCAGATGTTGATGAACCATGTGGGCTTCTTGTGAGCCAGATGTTGATGAACCATGTGGGCTTCTTGTGAGCCAGATGTTGATGAACCATGTGGGCTTCTTGTGAGCCAGATGTTGATGAACCATGTGGGCTTCTTGTGAGCCAGATGTTGATGAACCATGTGGGCTTCTTGTGAGCCAGATGTTGATGAACCATGTGGGCTTCTTGTGAGCCAGATGTTGATGAACCATGTGGGCTTCTTGTGAGCCAGATGTTGATGAACCATGTGGGCTTCTTGTGAGCCAGATGTTGATGAACCATGTGGGCTTCTTGTGAGCCAGATGTTGATGAACCATGTGGGCTTCTTGTGAGCCAGATGTTGATGAACCATGTGGGCTTCTTGTGAGCCAGATGTTGATGAACCATGTGGGCTTCTTGTGAGCCAGATGTTGATGAACCATGTGGGCTTCTTGTGAGCCAGATGTTGATGAACCATGTGGGCTTCTTGTGAGCCAGATGTTGATGAACCATGTGGGCTTCTTGTGAGCCAGATGTTGATGAACCATGTGGGCTTCTTGTGAGCCAGATGTTGATGAACCATGTGGGCTTCTTGTGAGCCAGATGTTGATGAACCATGTGGGCTTCTTGTGAGCCAGATGTTGATGAACCATGTGGGCTTCTTGTGAGCCAGATGTTGATGAACCATGTGGGCTTCTTGTGAGCCAGATGTTGATGAACCATGTGGGCTTCTTGTGAGCCAGATGTTGATGAACCATGTGGGCTTCTTGTGAGCCAGATGTTGATGAACCATGTGGGCTTCTTGTGAGCCAGATGTTGATGAACCATGTGGGCTTCTTGTGAGCCAGATGTTGATGAACCATGTGGGCTTCTTGTGAGCCAGATGTTGATGAACCATGTGGGCTTCTTGTGAGCCAGATGTTGATGAACCATGTGGGCTTCTTGTGAGCCAGATGTTGATGAACCATGTGGGCTTCTTGTGAGCCAGATGTTGATGAACCATGTGGGCTTCTTGTGAGCCAGATGTTGATGAACCATGTGGGCTTCTTGTGAGCCAGATGTTGATGAACCATGTGGGCTTCTTGTGAGCCAGATGTTGATGAACCATGTGGGCTTCTTGTGAGCCAGATGTTGATGAACCATGTGGGCTTCTTGTGAGCCAGATGTTGATGAACCATGTGGGCTTCTTGTGAGCCAGATGTTGATGAACCATGTGGGCTTCTTGTGAGCCAGATGTTGATGAACCATGTGGGCTTCTTGTGAGCCAGATGTTGATGAACCATGTGGGCTTCTTGTGAGCCAGATGTTGATGAACCATGTGGGCTTCTTGTGAGCCAGATGTTGATGAACCATGTGGGCTTCTTGTGAGCCAGATGTTGATGAACCATGTGGGCTTCTTGTGAGCCAGATGTTGATGAACCATGTGGGCTTCTTGTGAGCCAGATGTTGATGAACCATGTGGGCTTCTTGTGAGCCAGATGTTGATGAACCATGTGGGCTTCTTGTGAGCCAGATGTTGATGAACCATGTGGGCTTCTTGTGAGCCAGATGTTGATGAACCATGTGGGCTTCTTGTGAGCCAGATGTTGATGAACCATGTGGGCTTCTTGTGAGCCAGATGTTGATGAACCATGTGGGCTTCTTGTGAGCCAGATGTTGATGAACCATGTGGGCTTCTTGTGAGCCAGATGTTGATGAACCATGTGGGCTTCTTGTGAGCCAGATGTTGATGAACCATGTGGGCTTCTTGTGAGCCAGATGTTGATGAACCATGTGGGCTTCTTGTGAGCCAGATGTTGATGAACCATGTGGGCTTCTTGTGAGCCAGATGTTGATGAACCATGTGGGCTTCTTGTGAGCCAGATGTTGATGAACCATGTGGGCTTCTTGTGAGCCAGATGTTGATGAACCATGTGGGCTTCTTGTGAGCCAGATGTTGATGAACCATGTGGGCTTCTTGTGAGCCAGATGTTGATGAACCATGTGGGCTTCTTGTGAGCCAGATGTTGATGAACCATGTGGGCTTCTTGTGAGCCAGATGTTGATGAACCATGTGGGCTTCTTGTGAGCCAGATGTTGATGAACCATGTGGGCTTCTTGTGAGCCAGATGTTGATGAACCATGTGGGCTTCTTGTGAGCCAGATGTTGATGAACCATGTGGGCTTCTTGTGAGCCAGATGTTGATGAACCATGTGGGCTTCTTGTGAGCCAGATGTTGATGAACCATGTGGGCTTCTTGTGAGCCAGATGTTGATGAACCATGTGGGCTTCTTGTGAGCCAGATGTTGATGAACCATGTGGGCTTCTTGTGAGCCAGATGTTGATGAACCATGTGGGCTTCTTGTGAGCCAGATGTTGATGAACCATGTGGGCTTCTTGTGAGCCAGATGTTGATGAACCATGTGGGCTTCTTGTGAGCCAGATGTTGATGAACCATGTGGGCTTCTTGTGAGCCAGATGTTGATGAACCATGTGGGCTTCTTGTGAGCCAGATGTTGATGAACCATGTGGGCTTCTTGTGAGCCAGATGTTGATGAACATGTGGGCTTCTTGTGAGCCAGATGTTGATGAACCATGTGGGCTTCTTGTGAGCCAGATGTTGATGAAGGAGACATGTTTTCTTTCTCTTGTCTGAGGAAGAACATGTTGATATAGAATAAATTCTGCATAATATCCATGAATTAGTTCCATGGCATGGCCGGAGTGAAACAGGAAGTGACATCAAAGAGGAAGAAGTCTTTCAAAATCTTTGTTTCTACAAGATGTGACTCTTCTTCATCTTTCTTTAATAGTGACTGTGAATAATGTAAAGAACCATCAGACTGTGCTCCTGTCTGTGTTAGCTATTGTAGCAATGATGTGTTTCCATGCAGGCGTTGTCATCTCTCCGTTCCTGCACATGCAAATATCTCCAC
Source organism: Garcialebias charrua (assembly GCA_038048925.1). Classification (NCBI taxonomy): domain Eukaryota; kingdom Metazoa; phylum Chordata; class Actinopteri; order Cyprinodontiformes; family Rivulidae; genus Garcialebias; species Garcialebias charrua. Next base: position 6,517 of record JBBPBX010076003.1, on the reverse strand, counting down.
AACTGTTCATGTAAGTTGCGTGAATTGATTCTGCCATACATCAGTAATGTTCTCTTTCCATGAACGCTTTAGTGTTTATCATGAAAACTGGATGTGACAGGAACTTGAAGAGAATTGATCCTGTTTCCATTAGAAAGACTCTCAGACACAGAAGCCCACAACCAGAAATAAAACATGACGTCATGTGTGTTCATGTCAAACTGACTGAAATGTGATCAAACTATTGATTTATTCATGAAGCTTTATTTAAGCAGGCAAACCCCGTTGAGAGCACACATCTCTCTGCATGCTCCTCCTGGGCCTGAAGGCAGCCTAACATGCATGTTTTTGAACATGTGAGCCTAACATGCATGTTTTTGAACATGTGAGCTGAAGTCAATAGTGTGCAGCTTCCAACAGGATGGAGGAGAAGAGAAGAAGGAAGACTTAGAGCTCCTGCTGAGGGAGCACTGGACGAGAGCTCACTCTGAAGAGTTCACAAACACCTCTCCTTTCCTCCTGTCACATCAATCAAGTGATGCAGCACATGCAGAGAGCTGCTGTCACTTGTGGCAGTGACATGAAGAAAAGTGAGCGAGACATTTTCTTCTAAACAACATCACTTCATCATTCTCCTTTCTGGCAGCAGTAAAGAGAAGCAGGTGAAGTGTGAGAAAATAAATCAACATCAAGTTATAAAGTTTTATTTTCTTCTTTACTTCTTAAATGCTGACATAAGTGGAGCTCAGGAACTGTTTGGTTCCTCCTCATGCATGTCATGTTGTGGAATGATGAGAATCAAACTCTTGAACTCTTGAGACTTGCAACAAAGGACTGGGAGCAGAGCAGCTGCACATGTTCAGGTTGTGCAGCTGCTCTTGGAGACTGAGAACATGTGAGAACCTTTAGTTTCTGTTCTACATGCATCACTTTGATGCTTCCATCAACTTAGAGACAAATAAAGAGGATTCAAACCTAAAGATTCACATCAACAAGGGACAAACACCTCTGCTGTGTTACTATGAACTGTTTAGCACCACCACCACCAAAGTCTGCCACTCATATTAGCCTGCCTGTGTGTCTGTTAGTAAAATATCTCATGTACCAGTAAATGTATTTTAATGAAACTGTCAGAAAGTAATTGAATGTACAACAGATTAACTGTAGGAGTTAATCTGATAATTGATATTAGAAAACACAAACATACAACTGAGTCAATTTTACAGATGTTGAGCAAAAACCTGATGTTGTAGTAGCTGATGGAGTGTTTTTATCTTTTATTACCACTCCAGGGAAATAAATGAGAACACCATTTTAAAAACTTGCAGTTTTCACAAAGTGTACAAACAGCAGAAACCGTGTTACTTCATTTTGCTGCAGGTGGGGGCACGTCCTGCAGGAAAATCACAATATTTCTGCTAAAATAACCAAATGTTGTGAGTTTGGCAGCAATGTGAAGATTTCTAACATCGGAGTTGTTTTAAGAAACGACAGGAATAATCTTGCTGATCTTGGATTAGCTGTTAACTCGTTAATCTGGTCAGAATGAAACTCACTCCTCATCTGTATCTAATATTAATCCTATTGTATCTGTTTGAACTTCATATTTATTAGTGGAACACACATTTTATATGATATGTTTTTTAAATGTCACTTTTTGTATTTATACTGGTAATATAAAATGATTAATTTCACATCCTTACAGTTTAATCTCACCTGTGGTTTTGTGGTGTCAAACTAGGGGTGTAGATTTTGGTGGAATCAACAAGAAAATAATGTTTTGATTTTAATAACATCAATAAAGTGAACGTTCAGTCTTGTAGAGCCAGGGGGAATATTTGTCCTCTGACAGTCTTGTCTAGGTCACAGCCAGTCATCAGGTAGTGAGTGGTCTTTGTCTGGACCTGCAGTGAGTCACTGGCTGCTACAACCATCTTACCCAGCAGCTCTTTTTCATTATTTTCCATCACTGCTGTAGATCCTGGACAACTTCATCCATCTATGCACATCTGTTAGGTTACGGAGAATTCAGTAAGCTGCTCGACACAATTATGTATTTAAAGTCATATAAAACAAAAAACTGCAGGAAGAAGCTTTTGACAGAACATCAAAGTGTTGTTTCAAAATAATAGCTTAGATTAATAAGAGTTACTAACTCTACATTATTATCCATTTTTACTGCTGCACCAAACACTTAACACTTTGTCTAAAAGTTTCCAGGTTCTGTGCAAAAGGTCGCTCTGCTGAGTCACTGGTTGCCATGGTTACACCAACCTTTATGGGGGGAGCAGAACTGGGAGGGGCAGCACTTTATGCAGGAAGATATGCAGACTAAAAAGTAAGCCTCACACACAGTGGCTCTGTGAACACTTTCACTCAATAAACATAAGTTTTGCTCTGTCACAGCTTAAGTAATAAAAATAAAGAATAAGACATATTAACTGTATTTTAAAATTTAGGGAGTGGCTGGATTGGCACTTTTTGAAATTCCTTTGCACATTTTCTGTAAATAATGTCTTTCTTCAGTTTTTATATTTTTCTTGTTTATATTTTATAAGGTTGTATTTTCTTTAGTAGCTCTACAGGAACATGTTTAAATCAACCCTGGACATCAGAACCTGCTGAGTCATGTCTTCTTGTGGGTCCTTCCTAGACTCCAGCAGAGGAGCTTCCATATCAATCTATGCTGCAGCTGATGCTGACATGGAGGGGGTGGTGTTACCTGTACAACGGAGAGAAGACACAGTCCTCTGAGCTCCCACGACTGATGTGCAGGTGAAGCTGTGGAAAAAGAGCTGTGAGCTTGTGGGCCTTCAGGAGGCCTGATGCAGCCTGATGGGACCATCACACTGAACAAGTCCACAACCTCCTCCATCATCAGGGACACTGAGGACAACACTGAACCTCTGTCTTCACTGTTTATTCACAAAGTGTCCAACTCTTTTCATACACGTGTCTTTATAGTATCGTTGCCAAAATGTTGTTCAATTTTATTCGTTCAGTGATAATTCATGACACGTTTGTAAAAAGAGACAAAAGTTCATGATTTTAAATTAAAGGAACAGGTTGGCTTGACTGACTCAGTGAAGTGTGAATTTAAACAGCACCAGCTGAAATGTAAACAAATGTTCTGAATATTGGACCCAATAGAACCAAGCAGTGGTGTAGTCTACATTTTTGTAGTGGGCATACCGTGCTTAGAAACCAAAGTACACTGGTTAGTAAAGTGTACCGTCAATTTATTTTGATTTTAAGCATATTGAACAGTTCCAAATTTCTCTGATGCTTATATTTGAATAAATGAACAACAAACTTTGTACAACAGCTGGCTTTGTATTAAAAACATGTTATATAATTTATAAAACAGTATCAAAGAAAAGCACTGCACACCAATAGATTGTTACAGAAGTGTTTAACTGTCGTTTAACGTATCAATGACATGTACCTAATGGTATGTCATGTACCATTGGGCACTTTTAAGTGGGTATACTGCAATTCTTAAGTTTTTCTAGTGGGTATAATCCATATACCCGAGTATCACGTAGACTACACCACTGGAACCAAGTCTACTGGACTATCAGGTGTGAAAACACCCTGAGATTGTTGCAGCTCATCAGACACAAGAAGTTTTTTTTTTGGATAAAAGACAAAACGTTTCAACAAGATGAATCTGTCCAGAGGACCTGATTCAACCTTTTTAGATTAATTTACCTGGATTATTTGCTTCAATGCTTAAATATTGTATTTTAAAATGAGTTTTAATATAATTATATTAGCAAAATTATGTTTATAAAACATCAGTAAAACACAAGTTTTCAATAAAATATTAATATGAAGCTGACTTTCATTGTAAAACATTAAAAAAGTAAATTCAGTATTTTTCAAAGACTTTGATGTAATTACCGAAGTGACCCCCAGAGGGGAGTAAAGAAGCATCTGTTAAAATTAGGAAAGTTCAAACAGGAAGTCAAACTTTCAGTTCTGGTTTGTCTTATCAAATTTAAATCACACAAAATAAACATGTTTACTTTAAAATAACTAAATCAATGGAAGCTATTTCTGTCAGTGCTAAAAAAAGAAAATGTATTCATATCACAATATAACATGAAATATTTATATTTCAAACAGTATTTTTATGCTTTAACAAAATATATCCTTATCATGTTCTAATAATAAATTGAACACAGCATATTGTTCAAGCATTAAAGTGTCATTGTTTGAAGGTGATAATGTAAAGTGTGGATGAGGAAACAGAAGAAGCAGAAACAGTCCAGTCAGAGTGTCTGCATACAAGCTGCTGCTGCTTCAACCTCTGTGGATCATCAGGACACAGTTCATCTTCTCTGTGGATCATCAGGACACAGTTCATCTTCTCTGTGGATCACCAGGACTCAGTTCATCTTCTCTGTGGATCATCAGGACACAGTTCATCTCTGTGGATCATCAGGACACAGTTCATCTTCTCCCACAAACACACCATCATGTTCATCTCTCCAGAACAAAAGTCATCACCTCCATCTGTAGAGAGAAGAAGAAGCAGAAGAAGAGATGAATGAGTCTTTCAGAGAGACCAACACAAACTTCAATCACAACACATTGTGCAACATCTTTGGGTAAAACTTAGTAACTGTTGGGAGTCAACCCTGCTTGTCTGTTAGCAAAATATTTCATAAACCACTGGATGGACTTTATTTAAAGACCGTGGTTGTGTCTCAATTCAGGGGCTGCGTCCTCATGAGTGCGCATTTTATCGGCCGCATACGTCATTGCCCCGCGCGGAGGACTGTCCCAATTCGAAGACTCCTCGTCATGCGGCCGAGGAATGCGGCCTACTTCCTGCCAAAATCGAAGGATGCATCCGTGGAACCTTCAAGACGGAGGCCATCCCAGAATTCATAGCGCCAGCAGAGATTTTGCGGGGGGGGGGGCTTTCTGCGTGCAGGGACTGCTGCGTGTTGTTCAGTCATCAGCTCGTTCTAACAACAACCTCAGCGCGAATTATATCTCATTAAAATGTAACTACAGAAACGACTAAAAAAAATTTGTTAGCTGAATATATATTAGTGTTTCTGAGTTTACTGTTTGTTAAGAACTGATTACAAATCAGCTTATTTTACACGTGCGTAGCAAGGATTTTCTGAGGGGCGATCTGTTAAAACTCAGAGTGGACCTACAGAAATTAAGTTGTCCAGTAGCTCAATTGGTTAATCATTGGGCTGGCGTGCAGATCCTTTTCTCATTTTCTCAAAAGCTGGTTCGAATCTCACTCGGTACGGTTAAAACTTATTTTACATTTGTCATTTTTTGGATTAAAAAAAAGGAGTTTCACAAACTCCTTTTTTTAAATCTCAGTCCTCATATTTTTATCCAATAAAAGACAAACGTAAAATAAGTTTTAACCGTACCGAGTGAGATTCGAACCAGCTTTTGAGAAAAGGATCTGCATGCCAACCCAACAATTAACCAATTGAGCTACTGGACAACTTGCTTTTTGTAGGTCCACTCTGTGTTTTAAAAGACCGCCCCTCAGAAAATCCTTGCTACGCACGTGTAAAATAAGCTGATTTGTAATCAGTTATTTTCAAACAGTAAACTCAGAAACGCTAATATTGTGGTGGACCACTAGGGGGCTCTACTCACACCCAGTGGACCGAATGTATTACAGGATGCTTTTATTGTGAAAGGTCCAGAGGACCGGATGTTATGTGGGTATATAAAGCAGTGTTGGGCGGGTTCCCGCCAGTTTAGTAAGAGTTGATTAAAAGGTGAAGTTCTGCAGCCTGTCTCCTGTGTCGTCTCTTCACCCCCTCTTACACTGGTGACCCTCGTGAACTGAATATGTCGACATCTGACGCTTCAGCCAGCTCTCTTCAGCTGTCCACGGCTGTGGAACCTACACAGGCGGCCCCGCTCGCTTTTTCGGTGGCCGTTAAAATCCCGGACTTCTGGCTGCACGCGCCCCAGTCGTGGTTCGCTCACATCGAATCACAGTTTGCTCTTCGCGGGATTTCTGTTGACGACACCAAATACCACCATGTGGTTGCTTCGCTGGATCCGCTGACAACCCAGCGGGTAATGAGCCTGCTACAAAACCCTCCAGCACAAGGAAAAGTACGACGCCCTCAAGAAGCTTCTTCTGCGGCGCTACACACTCTCAGAGGCGGAGCGCGCTGAGAAACTATTTTCCTTCTCCGGTTTGGGCGACGGAACAGCTCTCGAGCTCGTGGAGAGCATGTTGTCCTTGCGGGGATCAGACGACTGCGAGTTCCTCTTCCGCCACCTCGTCCTCCGCCAGCTTCCAGCTCCTGTGCGAACCGCCCTGGCCAACTCCCCGTTTCTGCAGGAGAAGGATTACCGCTCGCTGGCCGAAGAAGCCGACCGCATCATTCTAACCGCGAGGACCTTCGCGGTACAGGCGGTGGTCCCTGGATCTCCAGCAGCGCCCGAGTTTCAAGCAACGCACACAGCGCCGGACGAGCCAGCGGTGGTAGCAGGAGTCGCTAGCCGCAGGCGGGCAGGTCCCGCTCTTTGTTTCTAC
>JBBPBX010076002.1:0-17219 GCA_038048925.1 Garcialebias charrua | reverse complement strand
CATGTCGGACTCCGTAGTTTTCTCTGGCCCCCTCCCCAACCTGACCAGCGATGACAACCCTATGTCGTTGTTTAACCGCTGGTAGTGTTCCATCTGAAGGAATCTGGGGTGTTCAAAATTATTCGAGCATATAATTCCAAGACGTGGACCGTCACCTCTCTGGTGGGGAAGGAGCCTGAGTTGGTGTGTGAGGTTGAGAGGTTCCGGCTATAAATAGTCGTACTCACCTCAACGAATGGCTCTGGCTGTGGAACCAGTTTCCTTGAGAGGGGTTTGACACTCTTCCATTCTGGAGTTGCCCCTGGTGAGAGGCGCCGAGCAGGAGTGGGCATACTCGTTGCCCCCCATCTTGGTGCCTGTACATTGGGGTTCACCCCGGTGAACGTGAGGGTAGCCTCCCTCTGCCTACATGTGGGGGGGACGGGTCCTGACTGTTGTTTGTGCCTATGCGCCAAATGGCAGCTCAGATTACCCACCCTTTCTGGAGTCCTTGGAGGGGTATTGGAGAATGTGCCTCCTGGGGACTCCCTTGTTCTACTGGGGGACTTCAATGCTCACATGGGCAATGACAGTGAGACTTGGAGGGGTGTGGTTGGGAGGAACCCCCTGATCTGAACCAGAGTGGTGTTCTGTTATTGGACTTCTGTGCTCATCATGGATTGTCCATAACGGACACCGTGTTCAAGCATGAGGGTGTCCATATGTACTCTTGGCACCAAGACACTTTAGGTCGCAGTTCGATGATCAACTTTATTGTCGTCTCATCTGATCTGCGGCCGCATGTCTTGGACACTCGGGTGAAGAGAGGGGTGGAGCTGTCAACTGACCACTACCTAGTGGTGAGTTGGCTCCGATGGTAAGGGAGGATGCCGGTCAGACCTGGCAGACCTAAACGTATTGTGAGGGTTTGCTGGGAACGTCTGGCATAGTCTCCCGTAAGACGGAGCTTTAACTCCCACCTCCGGGAGAGCTTTGAACACGTTCCGAGGGAGGCGGGGGACATTGAGTCGGAGTGGGCCATGTTCTGGGCCTCTATTGTCAAGAGGCAGCTTATCGGAGCTGTGGCCGCAAGGTTGTTGGTGCCTGTCGTGGCGATAACCCTCGAACCCGGTGGTGGACACAGGCGGTGAGGGATACTGTCAGGCTGAAGAAGGAGTCCTATTGGGCCTTTTTGGCCTGTGGGACCCTGGAATCAGCTGATGGGTACCGGCAGTCCAAACAGCATGCAGCTCGGGTGGTTGCTGAGGCAAAAACTCGGGCGTGGAAAGATTTCAGAGAGGCCATGGAGAATGACTTCTGTACGGCTTCGAGGCGATTTTGTCCACCATCCGGGGTCTCAGGGAGGGAAAGTGGTATTCCACCAACACTATTTATAGTGGGGATGGCGTGTTATTGACTCCAACTCGGGATGTTGCGAATCGGTGGGCAGAGTACAGGTAGTCCCCGACTTACGAGCGCTCTGACTTACGAGGTCCCGGACTTAAGAGCATGCATCTCATTAAAAAAAAAAAAAAAAAAAATTATTTTTTTTTTTTATTTTTTTTTTTTATAAATGAATACATGTACAGTACTGGACAGTCACCAAGCACTTAGCCTATCCTAACACAGTTTTTAAAGATGAAGGAATAAGTTGAATTGTCTCCCTTTCACATAAAGGGAGCAAGCTCCCTATGGAGCCTGCAGGGAGGAGGGAGACAATTCAACTGACTCCTTCATCTTTAAAAACTGTGTTAGGATAGGCTAAGTGCTTGGTGACTGTACAGTACTGTACATTTATCTATTTATTAAAAATATACAGTATATACAGTATTTTTATTTTTTTATTGTTTTTTATTTATAAATAGATAAATGTACAGTACTGTACAGTCACCAAGCACTTAGCCTATCCTAACACAGTTTTTAAAGATGAAGGAGTCAGTTGAATTGTCTCCCTCCTCCCTGCAGGCTCCATAGGGAGCTTGCTCCCTTTATGTGAAAGGGAGACAATTCAACTTATTCCTTCATCTTTAAAAACTGTGTTAGGATAGGCTAAGTGCTTGGTGACTGTCCAGTACTGTACATGTATTCATTTATAAAAAAAAAATAAAAAAAAAAAAAAATTTTTTTTTTTTTTTTTTTTTTTTTTAATGAGATGCATGCTCTTAAGTCCGGGACCTCGTAAGTCAGAGCGCTCGTAAGTCGGGGACTACCTGTACTCTGCCCACCGATTCGCAACATCCCGAGTTGGAGTCAATAACACGCCATCCCCACTATAAATAGTGTTGGTGGAATACCACTTTCCCTCCCTGAGACCCCGGATGGTGGACAAAATCGCCTCGAAGCCGTACAGAAGTCATTCTCCATGGCCTCTCTGAAATCTTTCCACGCCCGAGTTTTTGCCTCAGCAACCACCCGAGCTGCATGCTGTTTGGACTGCCGGTACCCATCAGCTGATTCCAGGGTCCCACAGGCCAAAAAGGCCCAATAGGACTCCTTCTTCAGCCTGACAGTATCCCTCACCGCCTGTGTCCACCACCGGGTTCGAGGGTTATCGCCACGACAGGCACCAACAACCTTGCGGCCACAGCTCCGATAAGCTGCCTTGACAATAGAGGCCCAGAACATGGCCCACTCCGACTCAATGTCCCCCGCCTCCCTCGGAACGTGTTCAAAGCTCTCCCGGAGGTGGGAGTTAAAGCTCCGTCTTACGGGAGACTATGCCAGACGTTCCCAGCAAACCCTCACAATACGTTTAGGTCTGCCAGGTCTGACCGGCATCCTCCCTTACCATCGGAGCCAACTCACCACTAGGTAGTGGTCAGTTGACAGCTCCACCCCTCTCTTCACCCGAGTGTCCAAGACATGCGGCCGCAGATCAGATGAGACGACAATAAAGTTGATCATCGAACTGCGACCTAAAGTGTCTTGGTGCCAAGAGTACATATGGACACCCTCATGCTTGAACACGGTGTCCGTTATGGACAATCCATGATGAGCACAGAAGTCCAATAACAGAACACCACTCTGGTTCAGATCAGGGGGTTCCTCCCAACCACACCCCTCCAAGTCTCACTGTCATTGCCCATGTGAGCATTGAAGTCCCCCAGTAGAACAAGGGAGTCCCCAGGAGGCACATTCTCCAATACCCCTCCAAGGACTCCAGAAAGGGTGGGTAATCTGAGCTGCCATTTGGCGCATAGGCACAAACAACAGTCAGGACCCGTCCCCCCCACATGTAGGCAGAGGGAGGCTACCCTCACGTTCACCGGGGTGAACCCCAATGTACAGGCACCAAGATGGGGGGCAACGAGTATGCCCACTCCTGCTCGGCGCCTCTCACCAGGGGCAACTCCAGAATGGAAGAGTGTCAAACCCCTCTCAAGGAAACTGGTTCCACAGCCAGAGCCATTCGTTGAGGTGAGTACGACTATTTATAGCCGGAACCTCTCAACCTCACACACCAACTCAGGCTCCTTCCCCACCAGAGAGGTGACGGTCCACGTCTTGGAATTATATGCTCGAATAATTTTGAACACCCCAGATTCCTTCAGATGGAACACTACCAGCGGTTAAACAACGACATAGGGTTGTCATCGCTGGTCAGGTTGGGGAGGGGGCCAGAGAAAACTACGGAGTCCGACATGGTTTTAGCAAAGTCATACGCCGAAGCAACGTTAATTTTAATGACCTCCGATTGGCATAACCGGGTGTCATTCAAAGTCAAAGTCAACTTTATTGTCAAAACTGCAATATGTACAGGACATACACAAGATTGAAATTGTATTTCTCTCTGTCCCTCGGTGCAACAGTAAACATTTAAACACTAAAACACTAAAACATTTAATAAACATAAGCATAAAATGAAATAATAAAAGTGTAATACTGTCCTGAGTTTTTGCATAGTAGTTTTTGCATAGTAGTAGTATGAAAGTATGAAAAGTTACACCAACACTAAAACACTAAACATTTAATAAACATAAGCATAAAATGAAATAATAAAAGTGTAATACTGTCCTGAGTTTTTTGCATAGTAGTATAAAAGTGTAAAAAGTATATCTATAAAATAAAATGAAAGTTCTGGCATTGACATTTGTAATAGAGTGACAAAGCAGCATATGAAGTTTATGTACACAGTATATGTATGAGGTAGTTGATATTGGTATAGAGGTAAAGTGGCATATGCAATAAGGCTAGTAAAAAAAAAAATATATATATATATATATATATATATATATATATATATATATCAGCAGTAGTGTAGATATAAAAAGTAGTGTAAATGTAAAGGGACCCTGAGCAGCTTTGATGAAGTTGTTCAGAGTGAGGTGGAGTCCATCCTCAAGAAAATGAAGCCTTCATCCTGCGCCCTGGATCCCTTCCCCTCGTCTCTCATAAAATCCAATCACTTTGCAATAAGCCCATTAATCACACAAATAATAAATCAGTTTCTACAATCTGGTCATGTTCCACTGCCTCTAAAAACTGCCATCATTAGGCCTCTTCTGAAAAAAATCTAATTTGGATCCCGACATTTTTTCTAATTACCGCCCAATTTCACACCTCCCTTTTCTGTCTAAAGTGCTGGAGAAAGCAGTTGCTGCTCAGCTGCAGGACCACCTACAGCAACACTCTCTGTATGAGAAGTTCCAGTCTGGATTCAGAGCAGCTCACAGTACTGAGACTGCATTGCTGAGAGTAACAAATGATGTCCTCATGGCTGCTGACACTGGTTCTCCCTCCATCCTTGTCCTCCTTGACCTCACTGCAGCTTTCGACACTGTGGACCATAGTATCCTCCTCCACCGTCTTCATGTGGAGGTCGGTCTCTGTGACACTGTCCTGGACTGGTTCAATCTTTCCTCTCCGATAGGCTGGAATGTGTTAGCCTTGGCAATGCCACTTCCCAGACAGTCGGTGTCTCCTGTGGTGTCCCTCAGGGGTCAGTTCTGGGGCCCCTGCTGTTTTCCCTCTACATGCTGCCTTTAGGTCAAATTATTAATCAGTTCAACATTTCTTTTCACTGCTATGCCGACGACACACAGCTTTACATCAGGACTGGAACATCATCATCATCCCTATCTCCGTCTTCACTCACTGTTCTCTCTGCCTGCCTGGAGGAAATAAAGGCATGGATGAATCAGAATTTTCTTCAATTAAACTGCTCGAAGACTGAGGCCATATTGATTGGCACCCCTCACCAGATACAAACATCAACTTTAACAACAATCTCCTTCTCTGGTCAAGACATCCCCCTCTCCACCTCTGTTACAAATCTTGGAATAAAAATGGACTCTCATCTTACATTTGAAAATCACATTAAGCATCTGTTTAAAACCTGCTTCTTCCATCTTCGAAACATCTCCAGACTTCGCCCATCTCTGACTTTTCCTGATGCTGAGAAACTCGTCCATGCCTTTGTCTCCTCCAGGCTCGACTACTGCAACTCCCTGTTTATTGGTATCCCTGGCAAAAACCTTCAGAAACTTCAATACATTCAAAACAGTGCAGCAAGGATTCTGTTGAGAGTTCGTAAATTTGAACATATTACACCCATTCTCCATAACCTCCATTGGCTTCCTGTCACCTACAGAATTCAGTACAAAACTGCTCTCATTACCCATCAATGCTTGCACGGCACTTCACCTGACTATCTAAAGGACATTCTTGCACCATATTCATCCACCCGGTCTCTACGATCACAGAACAGTAATTTCCTTCATATTCCTCGGACCAAATTGAGGACCATGGGAGACCGAGCATTCTGTGTGGCTGCCCCCCGCCTGTGGAACTCCCTCCCTGACGACCTGAGAGCTCCACAGTCACTGGTTGACTTTAAAAGCAGCATAAAGACTTTTCTTTTTAAGCAAGCCTATTCTGCCTCCACATGATTTTATCTTTGATCTTACCTGATATCATTATTGATTTTACTTGATTTTATCACTTGTTTTATTTTATTTATTTTTTAAGCAAGCCTAATCTGCATCCACATGATTTTATCTTTTGATCTTAGTCGATATTATTATTGATTTTATTTGATTTTATCACTTGTTTTATTTTGATCTTTGCTTTGTTACACTTTGTAGCACTTTGAGATTTTTATTAATGAAAAGTGCATTATAAATGGAATTCATTATTATTATTATTATTATTATTAAAGTCTTTGTGTTGTGTGGTAATGTGTGAAAGTTTTTGTGTTAATGCAGTACAAGTGGGAGGGAGGGCAGAGCAAGTAGAGTGTTTAGCATCCTGACTGCCTGATGAACAGAGCTTTGATCTTAGATCCTTTGATCTTTGATCTTAGTCGATATTATTATTGATTTTATTTGATTTTATCACTTGTTTTATTTTTTACCTTTACCTTGTTACACATTGTAGCACTTTGAGATTTTTATTAATGAAAAGTGCATTACAAATTGAATTCATTATTATTATTATTATTAGAGCTGTCTCTCAATCTGCTGGTTCGAGCCTGGAGACTCCTCAGTCTCCTCCCTGATGGCAGCAGTCTGAAGCAGCTGTGTAGTGGGTGTGTGGGATCACCTGCCATGCAGTGGGCTTTCCGAGTGAGGCGGTTGCTGTGTAAGTCCTGCAGTGAGGGGAAGGAGGTGCCGACGATCTTCTCAGCTGCTCTCACGATGCGCTGGAGGCTCTTGCGGCAGGATGCAGTACATGCACCAAACCACACAGTGATGCAGCTGGTCAGGACACTTTCTATGGCACCTCTGTAGAAGGTGCACATGATGGGGGTTGAAGCTCCAGCCCTTTTCAGCTTGCGGAGAAAGTAGAGATGCTGGTGAGCCTTCTTGGCCAGTGATGCAGTGTTCCTGCTCCAGGACAGGTCCTTTGAGACGTGCACTCCCAGGAACTTGGTGCTGTCTACTCTCTCCACTGCGGTGCTGTTGATGGTCAGAGGGGCATGTTGGGCATCCCTCTTCCTGAAGTCCACAACAATCTCCTTTGTCTTCTCCACGTTGAGAGTGAGATTGTTGTGTCCGCACCACAAGGCCAGGCGGCTCACCTCGTTCCTGTAGTCCGTCTCATCGTTGTTGCTGATGAGACCCACCACTGTTGTGTCGTCCGCAAACTTGATGAAGTGGTTGGAGCTGTATGATGGTGTGCAGTCGTGTGTTAGCAGGGTGAATAGAAGGGGGCTCAGCACACATCCTTGTGGGGCTCCTGTATTCAATGTGATGGTGCTGGATGTGTTATTCCCGACCCGTACTGCCTGTGGTCTCCCGGTCAGGAAGTCTAGCAGCCAGTTACACATTGAGGTGTTCAGCCCCAGACTGTCCAGTTTAAGGATGAGCTGTTGGGGGATGATGGTGTTGAATGCCGAGCTGAAGTCGATGAACAGCATTCTAACATAAGAGTCCTTCGTGTCCAGATGTGTGAGAGCTGTGTGGAGGGCAGAGGAGATGGCATCGTCGGTTGAGCGATTAGGCCGATATGCAAATTGGAAGGGATCCAGGGAGGCAGGGAGGACAGATGTGATGCTTTTCATGACTAGCCGTTCGAAGCACTTCATCAGGATGGGGGTGAGTGCTACTGGACGATAGTCATTGAGGCAGGAGGGCGTTGCCTTCTTTGGGACAGGGATGATGGTGGTGGCTTTGAAACAGGTGGGGACGATGGCCTGACTCAGTGAGATGTTAAAGATGTCCGTGAAGACCGTTGCGAGTTCTCTTCTCATTACCGCCGACGTGAATAACAGTCTTACTGTATTTAGCCTTAGTAAGCAGTTTCAGGTAAGATTAGGTTAGGTTAGGTTAGGTTACTTTATTTATACCCAAAGGTAAATTTGGTTTGCAGTGGTACAAAGCATACATCCATGCTCACACACAAAATAAAAACAAAGTAAAAACATTTAGTAACAACACTTCAAAGAAACCATAAACAGATAATGTTGCACATAACGGTGTTAAGGCTCCCCAAATCATATTTTAAAAAATATTTAAAAAAATAAACATTTAACCACTAAAAGCTTCAACGTCATTTCAGTTTGTTCATTTCAGTAACAGCAGTAGGAACAAAGCTATTTTTAAAGCGTGTTGTCCTACATTTAGGGACTAAAAACCTCCGACCAGAGGGAAGAAGCTGAAATTCTCTGTACAGGTGATGAAGGACATCTTTTAAAACAGAAGAAGCTATCCGCTGTACCTGACTAAAGGCCCCAATATACAGTACCTGTTTCTTTTGCCTCACGCCGCTCGGCGCCGTGGGAGCGCCGCGGCAAAAGCCTTTGATCGCGGACGTGAACGCGCCAAGCTCAAATTTTACTACGCCTACGCGCGCGTGTTGATAAACTGCCTCGCGTGTCTGTCGGAATCCCACTGTCTGCAGCCCTTTCCAAGATGGCCGCCCCTTTCCAAGATGGCCGCCAATTGACACCAGCTGACGGTCATCCATCTGATGAGGAGCTCCACTACTTAAGGCTGCAGTCCAGTGAGATCCAATGCTGGAGCATTGTACCTCAATCGGTATTTATGACTTCAGCCAGAAAGTATTAATCTGATAAGAGTTCTTACCTTCTGATCTTGTGTCCACAGTTTTTGTGAATCCTTGGATCCTGATTCCCATTCTGCCAGTTCCTGCCTTGTTGCCACTCGCCTGCCAAACCACTCTGGAGTCCTGAAGTCCTTTCAGAACCTCGACCCAACATCCCCCTGTAAGATAACAAACAGAGCATCAGTTTTAGATCCACCTATCCCACCAGAAGGACCCTGACCCTGTTCTCTCTTCCAGGCACTCCCAAGACCCCAAGTGTTCCATTTCACCTGTACATAATAAACACTGTTATAATTGTTACTCTGAGTTGTGCCTCTGTTCTGGTCTCGTACCACTCTGGGTTCAGTCGGTCCTTACACCACTGCACTCATTGCAGTACAGTACAGTATTGATGACAAGCATTTGGATTGTGACTGTAGTGGACATGACGAGGTCCCCTATGATGCCCTTTGCTGACACTCTCAGTAAACAGACATTTACTACAATTTATTCCATTAGTTGTAATCTGAGAACATAGTCACTCACAAAGACACTATTGGCTTCTTTAATTTTATTCTAATGTAATCAAAATAATAACATTTTGTCATTTTCATGATAATGTGCTATTATGCTGTGTTATTCTTTAATGTGAAGCATTACTGTGTTACTTGACCATATAATGGTGTCAGAGTTGAATTTTATGTCAAGTTGAGCTTTTCAGATTTGTTTTAGAAGTGTTAAGACGCTAATCCAAGTATTTTACTACTGGCAACTATGCTGTCTTTTTTCTAAACATTTCTTTCTGCTTCTGGCTTTAACCTTGAACCCTGATAACGTTAAAGTGAACTCTTTGACGTGTCTCTATCTCCCTTCTCTTGGCCCATGGACCAATGAGGAAACTGTTTTTCTAATCTCAACACTTTAGGAAAAACGTTTTTTTTTTTTCTGGAACGCTGCAGAGTTGGAATGGACAGAGACCTGAAAGCTCTCTGTCTTGATCGCTGATTAAGCTGCAGTCACGAGTCAAGGACTGGTTTATCAGTTGGAACTTATGGACGTCTCCATCAAGTTCACCGAGCAAAAGCTCTCTATGACTTTCTTGAGGAACGCTTTATTTTGAAAACTAGCCAGGACGTGCCACTGTCTTTGACGAAGAAAGCAGGCGTCACGACATGTAGAGTCCATGAACACACCGAGGTACAACTTCATGGGCCCAGAACCTGTGGAGCTGAGATTGCTTCTACAACTCTACCAACCGAGACGAACGTCCAACAGGTACAGAGTTGCTGATGTTTTCTGGATCATGCTGTTGAGTCGAGCTGGTTTTCGTATGGAGAAGTGTCAGTTCTGGTTAAACTCAAAATAGATAACTTCCTCTTAAATCTCTCCAACCTCTCCCTATTCCTCTTAAACCTCTCCTTTCATTCTAAGCTGGAAACTACATTAAGCTAAGAGCCACAGATAAAAAGTATTTGTCATCCTGTACTGATGTCTGTTGTGTTACAATCAAGTTTGCTGATGTGTTAAACTGCAAGAAATTGAAATCAGTCAATCAAGTGTAATGGTGTTAATTTTAGTTGATTTATTTTAAATAAAAGGTAGTGTCTTCTGGCATACCAACTAAAATCAACGTCTCATTGTCACTTAATAGCTTTATGGTTCCATCTAGGGGTGCACCGATTTCAATTTTCTGGCCGATCACCGATTACCGATTTTTAGAAAGTCTGACCTGCCGATTCCGATTTTGGCCGATACCGATTTTCAGGTGTTAAAAGGTCACAATGCACCCTAAATTTTCAGGATTTTCCAACCTTTGCTGAGGCAGATAAAATCGGTAGATAAAATCGGCTTCTCATTTAAAGATCGGCCGATCACCGATCTCCCCAAATTAAGGAAATCGGAGCCGATCGATCGGCCGGCCGATTTATCGGTGCATCCCTAGTTCCATCAATCATAAATGATCACAGAAATATTGGGTAGACCTGAAAAAGAAAATAATCCGTGAAATACTATTCAATCTGAATGAGTAAGTAATTAAGGTAAAGGGTGTCAAGTTTAATGCTGACCCCCTAAATATCCTACCTGACAAAACTAAACAGCGTTGGCTGTTTTTCCATATCAACAACATGCTCATGGTTCCTCACATTGTGCCATGCAAGCAAGCTAAAACAGTGGCAAACAAAAAGCAGAAGTTGTGTGCTTTCAGAACAGTAAGCTTTCTTTGTCATTTCTAATTTACTTTGTCTTTTATTGTTGCATGTCAGAACTGAAGGCCTTTAAGAACCAAAAGTACTTTTCAAACCAAAGTTAGTCTCTGATGTGTACATTAAGTGTCTGATGTGCATATCCTATAAATACAAAATAAAAAAGGAAGGAAACAGCTGAATATTTAAGGAATTTGGCACGATGCACACAATTTTACCCATTTTGTCACAGAACTGGTATGCTTTTTATTTTATTTGGCTCAGCCAAAGCGTAACAAGAAGTGACATCAAAGAGGAACTCTTTAAAGAGGGAATTTCCTGGTCACATTATTTAAACTCTTGATTCATCTTCGTCTCTCTCTGATAGTGATTCAAAATAATATAAAAGACATCAAACTCTTCACTAATGTCTGTGCTGTCCGACAAGTACTGTAATTTCTGGACTATAAGCCGCTACTTTTTTCACACACTTTAAACTTGGCGGCTTATAAAATCCTGGGACTATTTATTTATTTATTTTTAATTTTGATGGGCTAACAAGCTTTATGGCACCAAAACATTTAGCCTCGTCACACCCGGGCGCTCACATAGCTGTCCAATACATGTCTCTCTTGGGGGTGTGTCCCCTTGACTCAATGAGACTACGTATAAATAAAGGCACAAAAAAATGACCAATAAAATTACCGAACAGGTCACAGTGGCCCAACAAAACTTGGCTTTATTGGTCCACAGTGGATCCCTTCTCCCCACGTTCTCTCCTCCCCTCCAGGAGTTTCCCTCCTCATTGTACACAAAGTATTTGCAGCCACTCAAAATGTGTGTCGTAAATCAAATCAAATCGTGAATTTGCCTCGAGATGAAAGTGTTGTTGAGACGAAAGACAGACAGGATGTTCAGAGGCTGTTCAGTTCCGACTGAGCCTAAAGCATACACCATATGTTAGGGGGTTCTCAGCGTAAGCAGTCACCATGAGGTTTCATCAAAAAGTGTTAAAGATGAGCTGTGGAGATTAGCAGAATTGGATCATGTCTCTTCTTTTGTCTTTTCACACTATTTCAATGCGCTACAAACATCTAGGAAAGTGTTTGTACCATGTGGCAAGTGTTTGTACCGAGAGTAAAATGCATCTCGGCTTAAAAATTCACTGAAAACTAGCAGAAAGGGAGAACTTAAAAACAGCCCGGTGCTTCATGCAGCTGCACAGTCATTCTGTTTCTATACCTGGGAAACACTTGTGAGGTACAGTGTTACAGCAGGGTACTTTGTACAGGAGAGGGACAACCTACAAAATGCATTTGCACCATATACTCACCTGTAATGGTGTATGGGTAGTAGTTCCATGCTTTCTCTGTGACATAGAAGATTTTAGGAACCACTGCTCGAGCCCAGCTGGGTAATTTACTGCAATGAGACAAAAAGATAGGGAGATTAGGAGAGAAAGTGTGAGCATGAACAATGGGAGGAGGCTGAGGAGTCAAATTGCCTTCTTTATCACAGCAATCAATAAATAATTTGCTGTGTGCCCCACAAAAGAAAACAGTGAATTCAGGGAAAATGTGGGAAAAAAATAAAGATCCTTAAACACTTTGATTTGAAGAAAGTACCTTTTATCGAGACAAAAAAAGCCCTTTTCAGACATGACGTTTGTTATCATCCTTTTATGTAGTGTAGATTATCTAACATATTAAACATCTAGCTTTTGTACTGAGATTTGCTATTATGCCCGCTTTAATCTATTAAGTCACGTGAGTTGACCTTGTCTTTGAAAAGCGTTTACATACCTAAAAATTGAGTTTAGGAAATTTTACTTTGTATAAACAAGTCTTTCTCAATCACTATATTAAGTTGTGAAGTTCTACAAGTTCCCTTTCAGTCATGTCTCTCTGTGTAACATATGCTATGGGAATTGCGCCCCAGCGCGATTACCTGAAGGAATATATTCACGCCTTTACGGCAGGGGCGTCAGCGTCGCGCCAGAGGCCCCGCCCTCTGGGTACTTAAGCCGCTGACGCCCATTCATCAATCTCTTATTGCCCTTCACCTCGCTTAAACCTGAACTCTCTCTCTTTGCGGGACTTCTCTGCTGCTTCATCGCTCGATCAGAGGTGAGCTTGCTCCCTACACAGAGCGCACAGAGAATTATTCCTGCGTACTGCTGGGCTAGCGAAAGCTAGTCCGGCACATTTTTCCTTAACCCCAAAGTTTTTTCTTCTCCTCTTTCCGCAGACTGCTTCGCTCGACGGCGCTAACTGCGTCACACCGCTACCTCTGCTAATTCGTAGCAGGCTAGCCAGCGAAAGCGACGCGACGGAGGAGACGTCTCAAATAAAGAGAAAAAAGATCTTGGAAGGACTCGCTCGTCTTATCTCGGACATGCCTCCGGAGAAAGGAAAGCGAAAGACAAGACTTCCAAAAAAGACCAGCAGAGCGGCGAGCCCACCCTCGCGCGCCTGCCCCAGCGGATGCGGTTTTTCCCTCTCAGCGACGGACACCCACAAGGCCTGTCCCGTCTGCTTGGGAATGCTGCACGCGAACATGGCGCTGGACGCACCCGAGTCTTGCCCACACTGCAGCCAGATGCTGGAGGCGGTGAGGAGGCACCGGGCGGACTTCGTCACCAAGGCCATGGGGGTTGCTGCGGTGCCAGCAGACCCAGACACGACTGAGCCTCTGACTCCCACTCCGGAGCTTGAGAGCATGGCTTTGGACGACAGCACCCGAGTCGAATGGGGCGACAACCCAGATGTGCTACCCCCCATGGTGGACTTAACAGTTGAATTTGACACTCGAGGCATGATGAACGAGGACGAGATCTCGATTTCAGCCTTAGGTGAATTTTTTATGGACGACGCCGAGGTCGGATACTAGGAACAGGGAAAAGACCTCTCCCGCACCCCGGTTCCTGTGCTCCCGGAGACGAACTTTTCTATCCCAGCTCTGTTCGACATTTGTGTCACAGAGCAGCGGACGCACTGCAGATCCCATGGCCGGAGCCTCCACCTCGTCAACAAGTCACGAGGTTGGCAGGAAATTATTTTTACTCAAAGCAGCAGGCCGCCACGAGGCAAAGGATGCCCGTCTTTCCGGACTTCCTCACAGAGCTGACTCGCACCTGGTCTCAGCCCAGAGCTCCCATGCTACTGCCGCTCTCGCAGTTTCTCGACGTGGACGGGATGGATGAAGTGGGAATAGCCAACGTGCCTCAAATCGAGGACACGCTGGCGTCTCATCTGGCTCCCAAGTCATCCGGGACAAAACCAACTCTCCCCAGCAAGGCCTGTCGAGCCTCGGCTTCTCTGCTCGAGAAATGCTACAGGGCTCAGGGTCTCACGACGCGCGCGCTATGAACGCATCCGCAATGATGCAAGCTTACCTGGATGAAAAACTACAGGAGCTCCAGGTAACGACAGACAAGCAAGCTGACGCGGAGCTGCTGGATGAAGCTTGCAGGGCAACCGACTTTGTGCTCCGCATGATGGGGACAAGGCAGAGGAATGGCTGAGGTGGTCATCGCAATACGCCATCTGTGGATGACCTTAACCGACCTCCTGGAGGGACAGAAAGTTCCTTTTCTCCACCATTCAATAGAACCGACGGGACTTTTTGGGAAAGCGCTGGATCGAATTCAGACCAGGCTGGACCAGAGGCGCAAACAGGCTGAAGCTCTCCGAGTGGGCATCCCCAGGAGAACCTTCGCCCCCCAAGGAGTCAGCTGGGAGCAGAGCACCGCAGCCTCGACACCATTCAGCCACACGTGCCCCACCGCAAAAGCGGCCGGCGTACGAGGTCGAGCACCGGCAGAGACCACCGCCGGGCCCACCTCGGACCGAACACGCCTGGAGTAAGAACAGATTTGTTCCCCGCCAGGCGGACCGGTAGAGAACCTCCTCGGCGAATCGGGACACCAAACAGAAGCGTGCCTGATGAACCAGGACCGCTTCTTAACTTTACACGATCACCCGTCCACGGGGTACGGGAAATTATCTTTTCACGTTCAGACTTTGTTTGTAGAACGGTACAAAAAAGTGGTGACTTTGTTTTAGACACAAATCATGTTCTTTCTGCTGTGAGTGACATAAAGTCAAATATGTCGTTACACATAAGCACGAATAAAGCTCAATAAACAGCCCCTCTCGGTTTTCTTGACTCACAAAAAACCACAAAAAAAACCCACAATAACATCAGCAGAACGTGTCCTTCTGTCCTGCCAGCTAACATAAAGGGAGGGGGCCATCGCCCCCCTCCCTCACGGCTCACGGGGTGTTAGCCTAATCAATGAACCCCAGCCGGGTGCCTCGGTTCTGTCTGCAACAGACAGGCCCAGAGGCGCCTGCAAGCAGGCCCGACACTCCTCACAGAGACAGGTGAGGGGAGTCACGTGCTCCAGCCCCCGCTCCGTTGTAAACCACGGGGCAGACAATACACAAACCAAACAAACCCGTGACACCTCCGCGCTCCAGGGGTGTGCGCCGACAGAATCTGACGACCCACCTTCCTGGCCACCTATTCAACGGTTCCCAGTAAGGGACGGGGGGCCACGGCAGAAGCCCACAGGCTACCACCAGCTTCACACGTTCACAAAGGCAGTTGTGATGAAACTGCAGTGTGTATAAACAGGCCAGGGCTGAATCAGACTCCTCTTCATTTTAATCGAAGAGGACTGAGCTCTCTGTCACCAACCAATATAAAGTATGCTCGGCACAAAGGACCATCTCCACATTCTCATGCTGAAGCTGCCCCCTTATCCGTGGTGGGCGACACACAATGCTCAAGCAGTGATCTTGCAGCTCGTGACTGCGCTCAATGTGCTGACTCAGTTCTGCTCGTAAACTACGTACCCCCACCGGGTGAAACACAGCCCACCGGTGGTTTGTCAGGCTCCAGGACCCTTTTAAGGCCGGAGACCAGTAAACCAGGCCCAACCAGGAAACGGGCTGGGGCCAGGAGATCTGCTCGTTTACAAAACTTGCAACCCCTCTGATCCATGACCCCAACAAAAAGAGGAAAAACAGACATTCTGTCCTGCTTTTGTCTAATAATGACAACAGATTACCTCTGTCCCCAGACACTCTTGATCAGAGCAGTAGGGCGGTACATCTGCAGGAAGGTCCTCTCCCTAACGTGGTTGACCTTGAAGGGGCCACAGGAATTAGGGCCCTTGAGGGAGAACTGGTTCTACCACCTGCTCCTCTACAGGGACCCTCCACGTCACCAGAAGGGACAGTCTCGCCACTTAGGCTGAGAGCTGTGGCAAATTTCAGTTTGGTGGTGGAAAGGAACAAGCTGGTGGCCTCAGGCCTGCCAGAGAATGTGGTAAATACCATTCAAAATGCACGAGCTAGGTCAACTCAGTCTCTTTACGCCCGGAAATGGCATATTTTTGAAGCCTGGTGCACAGAAAGAAATATTTCTTATTCATGTGACCTGGCTCAGCTCCTCACCTTATTCAGGACTTGCTGGAGAAAGGTCATTCTTTTTCAACAATTAAAGTGTTCCTATCAGCAATTTCGGCCTGTCACGAAGGCTGGGGGAGTAGGACGCCTGGTGCGCATCCGCTCATAATAAGATTTATGAAGGGCGTGCTGAGAAAGAGACCCCCCAGCAGGATCTTGACCCCTGGATGGGATCTTAGTCTGGTCTTTGGGGCTCTCTGTGATCCCCCATTCGAACCACTGATCGACATTAAGATAGACTTATTATCTTATAAGACCGCTCTTCTTCTGGCTCTTTGCTCGGCAAAACCTGTGGGTGACCTCCATGCCTTGTCCGTACACCCAATGTGTACCAGGTTCGCCTCTGACGGGTCAAAGGTCACCCTGAGGCCTAATCCCGCATATATCCCCAAGGTCTTGACTCTAAACCACAGAAGTCTGGACTCACCCTGAGGCCTAATCCCGCATATATCCCCAAGGTCTTGACTCTAAAACACAGGTCTGGACTTCGATCTCTCTTCTTTTCCACCTGCTCCGGTCTTCACTCAGGAACAGGAAAGGCTGAAGGCTCTCTGCCTTTTGAGAGCTTTAAGCATTTACATGCAGAGAACAGCCGAATGGAGAAAAACAAATCAACTGTTTGTGTGCTTTGCAGCACCTGCTACCGGAAAGGCCCTATCAAAGCAGCGCCTCTCACACTAGGTGACTGAGGCCATTAAAAGGGCGTACAGTAACGCGCTCACTCTACTCGGGGCTTGGCCACCTCATGGTCACTGTTCAAGGGTGTACCAGTTGCAGACATTTGTGCTGCTGCGAACTGGAGCTCATTAAACACTTTTGCAAAGCATTACAGTTTGGATGTTACTGCGTGTGATGTCACTCAGGCTGTCCTTTCTAACACACAGTAGAAAGCAGCCTTGAGATGCCTGCTGAATAGAGGCAGACGTTCACACTAGCATGCATTTTACTGAGCATTTCAAGGGCGTGATTGAATTACGTTCCCATAGCATATGTTGCACCGAGAGACATGACTGAAAGGGAACTGAAAGTTATGCACCATAACTCATGTTCCCTGAAGGAAGGGAACGAGGTGCAACATACTTGGCCCTTTTCAATGCTG
>JBBPBX010076001.1:0-11408 GCA_038048925.1 Garcialebias charrua | reverse complement strand
CATCTTTTCCTGCTGCGCCAAGGATCTTTGGACTTAACAGGTCTCCCACGTTTTTACCAATCAGTTTTAAATGCTTGGCAGATCCTCACCTTTGAGAGAAGAAAGGATGTGAAACCTGGGATGTGGGTTTTTGAAGAACCTCTGTTTGAAAACAGTTTCTTCTCGACACAGCTGCTCTCGTCTGTTACGCTGAGATCTAAGATGAGAGAAGCGGGCTGTGTGAAGTTGGGTCATCTCATGAAGCTGTCTGTGTCCTGTCTCACGGAGCAACTAGAGGTGCGATCTCAAAGACTTGTGCAAAGACTGAAAGAAGAACCATGTGCTTCTCTGCCAGATTCTATCAAAGCGTTTGCTTTTAATAGTTCTCTGTCTGACCAATGGGATGATGAGTGTGAGTATGAGTTTCCTTCCCTAATTGTCTCTCCTGCAGTGGATCAGTGGCAGGATGAGACAGAAAAGTTGCTGTCCCTCCAAGACTCACCACTAGGATGTTTTCAAGGCTTGGGAAAGAAAGTCCTGTACAGGTAGTCCCCGATTTACGAGCGAGATCCGTTACAACGAGGCGCTCGTAAACCGGAAATCTCGTAATTTGGAACGGCCGCCATTTCGCTCGTAAATCCGGAAATCCGCTCGTAAATTGGAACGGTTTTCGCTAGCGCGCCTAAAAACACTCTATTTTCATCTAAAAACTACTTTTGAGTGCATAAAAATGATCGGAAACGTGTGTTTATATGCTTAACTAGCTAACTGTAGTGAAAAAACACATGAAAACTCAGTATTTTTTTCGTTTTTTCCAAAAATGTGCAGCTCGTAAGTCTGGAACCTCGCAGATCAGAGCGCTCGTAAATCGGGGACTACCTGTACACTATTTGTGTGAAGGTCCTGAACTTACGCTCGTTGGCAGAAGTGGCGGTGTCGAAGTGGACTGGGTTTTTTGACACCGGCTCTACCCCGAGAGGCTGTTGGCGGTCCCTGTACAAGTCCCCCATTGAGAAACGGATGGGCGACCTCCAGTGGAGGATTGTGCATGGGGCCATAGCTACAAACAGGTATCTGGCACACCTTAATCCTGACATTAGTGTTTCATGTCCTTATTGTTCCCAAGAAGAAACATTGTACCATATTTTTATTGAATGCTTACGACTGAATCCTTTACTTGTTCTTTTGGATAATCTGTTTGGTGGTTTGGGTGTACAGTTCTCTAACCAAATTTTTATCTATGGTCCACGGTACAGCGCAAAGAAAAAACAAGTTCACATTCTCTTAAATTTCATTTCTGGTACTGCAAAATTGGCAATATGGATATCAAGAAGGAACAAAATCAATCAGCAACAAACAGATGATGCTCGTGTTTTATTTGAAAGACTGGTAATTGCTCGAGTCCGTGTGGAATTTGAGTATTTTAAGTTGACAAAAAACATGGACGTCTTTGTTAATAAGTGGGGTTTTCCACGTGGAGTTTAAAAGAGAGATGTGAATCGATCAGGATACCCAGATATTTATAGGAATCAACAAACTCAATAGGGACACCATTTGAAGATAAAATCAGAGGAGGATCTGCTGGAACCGCCTTCCTATTTGAAAAAAACATCCCTTTTGTTTTATCAGCATTTAGGACAAGTTTGAGACGGAACAAATCTGACTGGATGATGTCAAAAGCGGATTGCAGTAACTGGAAAGCCTTAGCTACTGTTTTAGCTCGGCAGTAAACAACTGTATCATCAGCATAGAAATGTAAGGATGCATCAGGGATGCAGTGACCTACATTAGCTATGTAGATTGTAAAGAGAGTTGGTCCTAAAACTGAGCCTTGTGGTACACCATTTTTAACTGTTAAATAGCTGGAAGAAGTACCGTTATGTTGAACACATTGCCTCCGATTGGAAAGATAGTTAGAAAACCAACCGATGGTGTGATCAGAGAAACCGATTTCTGAGAGCTTATGACACAGGATGTTATGATCCACAGTGTCAAAAGCTTTAGACAGGTCTAAGAAAAGTGCAGCACTTATGACGCAGGATGTTATGATCCACAGTGTCATAATCTTAGCAGGTGCTTATGAGAAAATGTTGTAACCAAATGTAAACAATCTCTTCCATCAATGTTTTCCTCTGTCTTGCAGAATAATGCATCAGAAAACAGTGACTTAGATCATCTAATTGATAATTTTACAGCTACTTTGCAAACTTCCCTTGATAAAATTGCTCCGCTGAAAAAGAAAGTAATCAATCAGTGGAAACTTAGCCTGGTTAAAACCAGACCCTTGTCCTTCACTTCGCTTCAGACTAGGGTCTGGGACTTCTCCCATAGACAACGATTTCTCCGGTAGATTTTTGACTGGACCAATCAGAGAACAGAAGGCGGAGTTTTGAACTACGTCGACTGACGTCGTCAGTTAAAATGGCTGCCGCCACGAAGGAATTTTCAAGAAAACAAGGTAAAAAAAACTATTATTTCTTTGCTGAGAAAAAATATATTTCTTAGCTGACGTTATATCAGAAGGGTTCCTGAGCTTAACAGTTCCTAAATCAATTCACGAAATGGTCAAATCTGCTGGATTTAAATAGTTTTGGTTTGACATTTTCCAAACAGCCTCGGGGGCGCTACGAAAATAAATTATACAGGCTACCACCTTACAGAAATGATTCAAAATACTCATGTTTTATTATTTTATTCATGAATTAGTCAAAATTTTAACTTTCTCAGCTTCAAATGAAAATATCTCATTTAAATGATAAAATTAATTTAAAGGCCTTTAGGTAAAAAAAAAAAACTCCACATTTCATGTTTTATGTTTATTTGTTGTTAAATTGACCAGAAAATATATGTTTATGTCAGTTTGTGGGTAAAGAAAGTCATTTTCCTCTTTTAATTTGTCCAAAAGTATTTTTTGTTAATTTTTTAAGATTTCAGTTGAGAGTTTTTGAAGACCCTCCAGCCCCCCGGACCCTCCAGAACCGTTAGCTGAAAATGATGCTGTGTTTTTGTTAAATGTGCACGTGTTGCTCGGTGGTCAGACATGGAGGTTTTGTTTTCCTGAAAGTGTCCTCGTGCACGACACCAGTTTGTGTTTCATTAGTTCTTCTACTGAAGCAGATGTTTTAGCAGCTGCTGCATCAACTATTGACGTCCTGCTTTGGGGGAAGCCAACAGGAGTCAGACGTTCTGAGCTGAGGAGCGCACGATTCTTCAGCCTGCATGCACGTGGAACAGCTTCTCATACTAAATGTTGACTTGTGCACAATAAAAGTGTCTTTTTGCTCTTTACACTCCAACTAAAACTATTTTGTGGGACGAGACGAGACTCGGCAGCAGCGTCCAGCTGGGAACAACGCAGCACTTCCAGGGTACGTTTGTTACATGCACCAGGTATGTAAATTGTTTTAGTGAGAATACAAAATTGTGTAAAGGTTTTTTTTTTTTAAGGTTTTGAGCAGAGGCATGAGCTGTTTCGAGGCTGTAGGAGCCTAATTGATTGTAGCTGGTGCTCATTAACATGCTGTAGGTGGAGGTAGTTGCTCTCTCTATATATTAGGTCCAAGCCACACAGCAAAAAGAGCAGAGGTCCCAGCAGCCCCAGAAGAAGAGACTGAAGCAGCAGCAGCAGCAGCAGAAGCAGCAGCAGCAGCAGCAGCAGCAGCAGAAGGAGCAGAAGCGAGATGAAGAAGCAGCAGAAGCAAGCAGAGTGAGTGGAGCCATGGTCGAGTGAAGAAGATGCCGAAGAAAGCCGAATAAAACCGTATGAAGCCGTTTGTTGGAACCGTATGAAGATGCCGTTTGTTGGAACCGTGAGAAGAAATCCGAGTGAATAAGAAGTCCGAGTGAAATGTTGAAACCGTCCGATGAGAGCCAAAGCCGAAGAAGAACCGAATGATGAACCGTTGTGAGAAGAGGATGCTGAGACCTGCTGCTGTTGTGAGAGACTGGGTGTTGAAGACCGGAGCCGTGAGTGACCTGCTGGTGGAGTTCGACTTTGTTTAAAATCATCCAGAAGCTGGATTTGAGAGGCCCGACTTTCTTTAATTAATTTTTTAGGACACAGACTCAGAGAGCCTAAAATAAACTCTTTTTTTGTTACCATCTTCTCTGTGTCTCGTGTCCCTGTATGGTATGGGCCTATGGGCCGTAACAACGTTGAAGTCTGTCCCGGTAATCTTTACATAGGTTTACACATGGAACAAAGAAACGTTCACCAAGTCAGCTAATACAACTATTAAAAGTACAGAGATGAAGGTCAGAAACATTACTGATAGCATTGGGCCTCATGCAAGAACCGTTCGTACGCACAGATTTGTTCTTAAACTGTGCGTACGAGTGATTTAGGAGCATTTGTGGCATTCAAAATAAATAAATAAATAAATGTCACATTTTTGTCATCTGTGTATGTTTCCCATACTTGACAGACGAAATTGGCCTCTGCATTTAACCCAACCACCACCAGGTGGTGCAGTGAGCAGCCGTAGTCAGCGCCCGGGGAGCTGGGGAAAACAGATGTGCACTCATAGACACCCCAAGGTGTGCCGTGGCTCGAACCTGGGTCCTTCGGATCCCAAGTCTGATTCCCTAGCCACTACACCATCTTGGCCCTAAGATTTTTTTTCAGATACGAACAAAATTTACGAGTGGTCCAGACCTGTCGTATATTTTACGAGCAGTCAGTCTGCTGTTATCCAGACGGATTTTCTTCACTAATAACTTTATATTTCGTTATTCAGAAAATATTTTGAGTCCAAAGAAATCATGCACCATAATTATTTTTGACAATAGGTTATTCTGTTTGAATTAGAATTATAATTTTAAATGTAATAATGACTAACGGATTAAAATATTTAAATTAAAATCAATTTGTTATCAATGCCGTTTTCTAACACTACAATATTAATATGAAGATCTCAAACTAAAACCAACTTAAATTATGAATTAATTTAAGTTTAATTTGTCTCGGTAACGCAGACTTTACCTTGACCTCCTCCTGTTGCAGTCATAGAGCTCCGATAGCTCAGTGAGATGAGCGTTGGCTCGTAGTTCCGAACCTTATGGGTTCAATTCCCACATGGGACAACTTTTTTTTTTTTCTTTTAATTCATTCCAGATTTAAAAAACACAAGAAACCCATCCACTAGAATCTCCTGAACCATCAGAGACAGGAACCAGAACCTCACTCACTTTCAGGCTGTGCTCTGAATTATTGCTGCAGGTTCTTGAACTAAACTATTGAAGACAAGAAGATTCAGTCTAAATCAGCAACAGCTGTCTTACCTTGTGTCTGACGGTCCAGCTTCTTCACTGAGGCCTGGAGGAAGATGTCTTTTGGACCGGTCACTCTTCGTGGGGAGACAGCTGGGTCCTGGAGGTTCTGCTCTCTGTCTGAGGTTCTGACCTCTGAAACACAAACATGTTGTTCTTCACATCACATGAATCCCTGAAGAAAACCACTGAAGAAGCTCTGAACACACAAACTGCTGCAGAGACTCTGAAGGTTTAAAGATCCAGAGTGAAACCTTCAGGATGGACTCACCAGTCTGTAAGTAGATAGTGGCAGAGTGAAGAAATATGTTAAAAATATATTGTAAGAAAAGTTACAGACTGCACTACAAAGTTACATAGTGCAGCTTTAAAATAATTCAACACTGAATACATGCACAATTCAAAAACAGAGGGAGAAAAATAATAACTACCATATTTTTCATCCTGTAAGTTTTTTGCATAATTTACATGCCTTGCAACTTATAGGCCAAAGTGACATATTTATAGATTTTTTCCATCCATCCATCCATCCATCCATTTTCTTCCGCTTCTCCGGGGTTGGGTCGCGGGGGTAGCAGCCTCAAGCCCGAGATACACTGAAGCGTCCTCCGTATACGCGCGTATACGTGCGTATTTTGTGCGTATGTTTTCGCTTCTATACTTCAGCTTTCAAACGCTCGCGTTCTCCTTGTTGTAATATGAGCAGCTGCACACGGAGTGGACTCAACTGAGCTCGCTGATTGGTCACTTGCTGACACGCCTACTGAAATGATTGACAGGCAGCTTTCACTCAGCTCATGTAGCTCGCTTGAAGACCGCGGCGGTGTTCTCATGCGGTGTTTCTACTATATATGTTATAAAAAGTTCTCTCAGAAATAAAAATAATAACAGGGAGTGCTTTTCCTGCAGCACACAGCCCACCAGGGATATTTAAAACATCGCCGCACCCAGGTAGGACCTGAATTCATTCATTTCAATCATCGAGTGAACGGAGGAAGAAGCGGTTACTTGACTTTAGGCAAAAAAACAAAAGAAAAGGCCCGATCAGCGATAAAGAAGGGGAATTTATTTAATTTGTGTAACATACAAAACAGTCCGGCGCCGGGGAAGTTTATGTTCAGACACCGCGCATCGCGTATGCGTAGTAAAAAAAAACTTTTGCGCGTACGTGCCCTGAGGGGCTACGCGGGGCTACGCTTTTGCCACAGCGTACGTACGCTGCGTATAGGCGTATCGTGAGGACGCTCGAGTGTATCTCGGGCTTCAGTAGGGAGGCCCAGACTTCCCTCTCCCCAGCCACTTGGAGCAGCTCCTCTGGGGGAATCCCAAGGCGTTCCCAGGCCAGCCGAGAAACATAGTCCCTCCAGCGTGTCCTGGGTCTTCCTCTGGGTCTCCTCCCGGTGGGACATGCCCGGAACACCTCACCAGGGAGGCGTCCAGGAGGCATCCTAACCAGATGCCCGAGCCACCTCAACTGGCTCCTCTCGATGTGGAGAAGCAGCGGCTCTACTCCGAGTCCCTCCCGGATGACTGAGCTTCTCACCCTATCTCTAAGGGAGAGTCCAGACACCCTGCGGAGAAAACTCATTTCAGCCGCTTGTATCCGAGATCTCGTTCTTTCGGTCACAACCCAGAGCTCATGACCATAGATGAGGGTGGGAACGTAGATCGATCGGTAAATTGAGAGCTTTGCCTTTTGACTCAGCTCTCTCTTCACCACGACAGACCGGTACAGCGCCCGCTTCACTGCGGACGCTGCACCTATCCGCCTATCGATCTCACGCTCCAGTTTTCCCTCATTCGTGAACAAGACCCCGAGATACTTAAAGCTCCACTGACATCATCTTTTAACTTTCCATAAAATGGCACAACATATATATATATATTAAGATTGACCTCTGATCGTTTTTGCTAAAACAATGTTAAATTAATTAAAATTCCTCTCAAAAATAGTTTAAAATTAGCGCCTTTTTTACATGATAAATACGGATTGTCGCGTCGCGCGATTATGACGTCATACACAGACTCGCCTCAACTGCGCACCTTGAAAACAATGGAGGAGATACAAACGCGATCCGTCCAATTTAGCCATTTAAAACTTTATATTTTAGCGGTTTGTCTTCAGAGAAGCCAAAGTTATTTCCAGTAAACAGCAGGTTATAATTTTTTTTCTGCTGCAGCTGGTTTTTGTAGGCTTTTCACTTCAGGAAGTGAGCAGGTGTGTGGGGTTACATGAGCTGCATGTTGACGAGGCAGAAGGAATTCTACAACATGTCAATTGTTTCCACAGCACTGAAATGGTAATATATTAGTTAATGTTTCTAATAGTTATTCAACATTATTAGTTATTAGTTAGTGTACAAAACAATTTGCACAGGGTCCTGCTGATCATGTTGCTTCAATTTGTCAGCTTTGTTATGTAATCCAGTCAACATGTTGAAAATATTTCATATTTATTTTTCTATTTAATTTGGACATTACTTGGTGTTATAGTGGTGTATCATTAAAATGATGGAAATACATGACATTAGTTTGACCCATTGTCTTAATATACAGTATACTGCATATAATATATACTGTGTGTGTCTGTGTGTTTTATCATCAATTCACAGAAATATCTTCACCTGAAGAGTGGACCCAACTACAACTGGCCAGAGCATTGAGATGAAAATGAATCAATGAAAATATGAATTAAATATTTTTTCTGACAGTTCAAATGAACTCATTTTTTTTCCTATTTACGAGCGCTGTTCCGGTTTTACGAGATAGCACGTGCGTTGTCGGACTTACGAGTTTTTCATCTTACGAGATACTCGTTGTAACGGAACTCGCTCGTAAGTCGGGGACCACCTGTATAATGAAACGGTTGCTGTAGACCTGCATGAGCTTGAACATGGGGTGTGGTACCTACATATTATTGACCAGTTCACCCGCTTCAATGCTGGTAGTGTCTTAACCACCAAGAGGTCTTCTGAAATAGTCAAACGTTTTATCCATGATTGGATCAGTGTGCATGGCCCACCACAAAAGTTATTCAGTGACAATGGTGGTGAGTTTAATAACGAGGAAGTGAGAGACATGGCTGAAAACTTTAATATTGAAGTCAAAACCACACCTGCTTACAGCCCGTGGAGTAATGGACTGCTAGAGCGTCATAATCAAACTCTAACTGAGATCCTAATGAAGGTCAAAGCAAGTACTGGATGTGACTGGAGCACTGCCATGGACTGGGCTCTGATGGCAAAGAACTCTATGCAAAGTGTCCATGGGTTTAGTCCATATCAGCTGGTGTTCGGGCAGAATCCCAACCTACCCTCTGTGTTAATAGACAAAGCCCCAGCTCTAGAGGGCACCACCAAGAGTGAATGGGTTGCCAAACACATTTCAGCCTTGCATGCTGCAAGAAAAGCTTTTACAGAAGCAGAATGTTCAGAAAGGATACGCAGAGCACTGAAGAAACAACTACGGCCTACAGATGAGCGATACGAAACTGGAGACAAAGTCTTTTACAAACAAATGAACTGTCCAGAATGGAAAGGACCAGGAGTGGTCATTGGTCAAGATGGTGCAGTCGTTTTTGTTAGACATGGAGGCACCTGTGTCAGAGTGCACCAACTCAGATTAAGGAAAGTTACTCAGGAGCATGAAGAACCTCCGCTTACCTGCACTGAAGATAACAATCAAGGACAACATACAGTGGACATTGATGAAGAGGAAGTAGGAGACACTAATGCAGTGTATCCAGAGAATGATCCTTTGCCTGCTCCTGAAAACGCAGAGGCCGAGAGACAACACACTGGGAACACCATCATAAAGACAGGTCAAATTGTGACATTCAGAAATACAGAAGGTGTCTCACAAAAAGCAGAAGTGTTGGGACGTGCAGGCAAAGCAACTGGGAAATACAAGAACTGGTATAACTTGGAGCTGCTTGAGCCTGCGGAAGTGGCTGGCAACAGTGAATCAGCTGATCTGTCACAGTTGGAAGATCTTCATGTCCAGGCAAATATTCATGATACAGATACACACGAGGATGTTTTTGTGATTAAGGACATGTCATTTGATGAAGCAAAGGAAAATGAAATAAACAGCTGGAAACAAAACCAAGTGTTTGAAGAAACTGAGGACAAAGGACAAAAGTGTATCTCCACTCGTTGGGTGTACGAAAGAGAGTGAAAATGGATTAGTACCAAAAGCAAGGCTTGTTGCACGAGGATTTGAGGAGCTACAAGTTTCTGATCTACAAAAGGACTCACCAACCTGTGCTTCAGAGTCACTGAGACTCCTGGTGGCAGTTGTATGTCAAACACAATGGGAACTTCACTCAATGGACATTAAATCTGCCTTCTTACAAGGAATGGAACTGTCCAGAGTAGTGCTGGACGATAATTCAATAACGATAAATATCGCGATATACTTTTATTCAATAACGATGGTATGAAGTTTAAGCAAATTTTCGATATTTCGATAGGATTTTACAACGTTTCACTGACGTTTTTCTGTTTCTGTTCGGGTTGGAGCGGCTGCTTCAACAACCCGCCCGGACAGAAAAAGCTGTGACACAAAACGTGCGTGGTGACGTCGTTGTTACGCAGCGCTCAGTCCAGCAGCAGGCGTTAGCGGTAGCAGGCTAAAAGCTAAGCTAGTCTCCAAAGCGCGTTAAGTTTTCGCTTCAAAACGAGTCAAACGAGTGCTCATGACCGTCAGAATGTGACTGAACAAAGTTTCACAAGCGAAGAGAAAGCAGACGACATCACTGATGAGAGGAAAGACTAATTCGTAGGTGTGGACGTAGTTCGGTTTTGTTAAACTGCAGGTCTCATCTGCAGCGAGTCTTACTCGGTTTCTTTATTTTGCAAAACGTGACAAAGTCGTTCTAACTAGCGGTGGGAACATCTATTCTAACTTGTTTAATCTGAAGAGTTTCCACTCGATAGAATATGATGAGAGTCAGAAGATGAAGAACAATAAAGTTTGAGCCAACGTTTCCCTGAAACTACGACGTAAACAAACAGCCCCAGCAGCGCTGCATGTTTTTTAAATTCAAAATAAAACAAATTCATCAGAAGAAAAAAAAACACTGAATGAAAATGTGCAGAAAGACGAAAATAGTGTTTTAATATCTGCCCCTTGTTTAAAAAATACAAAATAACTACAAACAAACAACAACCTTCACTTCACCTGCACCACACCTTCCCAACAACTTTGATTTAATCATCTTTTAAAACATATAAATAGTTTTAGAAATGTTTATGGTGATATCAAGTCAACACAATCCTGTTTCCTGATTTACAACTCAGCTCCTTCAAACTAGTTCTAAATGGAGGTTTTACAAACATTTACATTCCCTTCAGGGTTTAATAACTTTAAACAAATTTTAATTGAATGCTTTGGAAACTGAAAAAATGTGTGTATGGTTTAGCTGATGCATCACTGGGATGCGTCTTGGATGCGTCTGTTCTGATGAGAACAGAGGAGCCTCACTTGTGAATTAGATTAACAAAGACTTTGACAGGTCCCTGGTATCAATGTGTGAAGTGTTTTTTGTCAATTTACATACAGTAGGATGTGTGTGTGCTTTCTGTAAGCTCTGCTTTTTCACACACTGAACTTTGAATGGGTCACAGGCACGTGTTATCCCAAATATGTGTGTGTGTTAGCTTCCAATTTACCTAGTTTGGTGTGTATCAGTGGCCCAGCTTGCTTATAACTTCTCTCTCCCTCTCACAGTCTTCAAAGAATTGAGAAAGCTTATCGGATGATGAGCGAAACGTCTTCTGTTACAAATAAAGTCCAGTTGATCTTGAATTGAACGCCTTTTTGATTTATCATGTCCTGGACGACTGAGAATCTTCACCAGCATACAAACATTTACATTCCCTTCAGGGTTTAATAACTTTAAACAAATTTTAATTGAATATTTGGGGGGTAATTTTTTTTCAGTTTTATACATGACTTGTAAAATACTATGTTCAACCAAATCATAAAATTTTAATAATTTAAACTGATGAAATATTTGTTGGGTGACCATAGCACTTCCTACTAATAATTCTTATAGCTCTTTAAAAACAAAAAAAAAAAAAAACAGGGTTTGTAATAGTTTTACATGCTTTTCCCCAAACTTCAATACAACAGATTAAATATGGAACAATCATTACATT
>JBBPBX010076000.1:0-15068 GCA_038048925.1 Garcialebias charrua | reverse complement strand
GACATAGGTATATTAGTTTGTGAGTGTCACAGGGGATCCATTTATATTTTGCAGGGAGCTTTCACTCAGATCAACTGCAGTTCAGCTCTTTACGTTGGCGGAGTGCCCGAGTATGAGAACACCAAGAGGATGGCTGGTGTAATAAAACCCTTCACTGGAGTCATTCAGAAGGTGAATACTTCTAGCAGTAACCTGCAGTAATTAAAGCTATCCCAAATTCACATGCAGGCATCTGTCACATGAAGTTAACAGCATTTTCTTTACATTCCCAACTATTATCCACATCTGCCTGAGGGTGATGAAAATAGACTCAGTGAGACTTTTCTTTTTGCCTCCAGCTGGTTCTCAATGACCGAACCATCCCGATCACAACTAGTTCTGCCGGTGGAGTCAATGTTCAAAATTCAGCTCACCCATGTGTGGAAAGCCCATGCGCCAATGGAGGGACTTGCAGGCCAAAGTGGGATGGATACGAGTGTGATTGCCCTCTAGGATATGATGGAAGGCACTGCCAGAAAGGTCAGAGGAGCGACGAGTTCTTCTCATCCATGTAGCTGCCTCGTCCATGCTGCTGCTGTTTTATGCCTTTTTTAAGAATTACATCTCAGGGGTTGATTATTTTCCAGCTTGTAATGTGAAAAGGCCAGGCTTTAAAGGTGATCAAACCACGAAAAAGTATCTTTAATTTGTACAATATTTGTCAAAACAAAAATTCATGTTAAATTTGGTTCTGGTTTGCATTTGATGGGAAAAAAATTGGACGATTATATATTTTTATACGTTGAGAGTTACACTGAATTAATAATGAACACTTACATTTTCCATTTAAAGATTTTTGCTTTAACAAAGAAAACAGTAAATGGCAGAGCAACAGATTTATTTATTTTATCTTTGGATTTTTTAACACAGCGTTTTGGTATGAATTGCTTTTCTGTTGTAATAAAACGCCATAAAATGCGCTCTTTTCTGTTTTTGATGCTTTCGTTGAACAGAGTGTGGGAATTACTGTTTGAACAGTAAGTTTTTCTTCTTTAAAATTAAACACCTGACAACAACAAGCTGAACTTTATAGAAAACACTTGCCCCCTTTCAATAATTTAGGCTTGTAGCTGCAGATGCTGGACTCAAGCTGAAGCTGCCACCTTGTGATAATTTAAAGTATTGCTGTTTTTCCTCTCTTTTCTGCCCAGCTGTGACTGAAGCCATAGAAATTCCTCAGTTTATTGGCAGGAGTTACCTGACTTACGACAACAGAGATATCCTTAAAAGGTTGGTTGCAATGTCATATTGAATCTCTTACTAAAATATTAAACATTTGTCTGCAAATACTAAAAATTATTATAGACAGAAATAAAACACACTGCTCATTATGCACAATAGGAAAGAATGTCAGCTTGTTTTTTTTAATGTCATAAGCTTCTTGAATCACTGATTCACAAAGTATATATTTTTATTGCATGTTTTTTTTTCTTCTTCAGAGTTTCTGGTTCCAGGACGAACCTCTTCATGCATTTTAAGAGCACAGCTAAAGATGGCTTGTTGCTCTGGAGAGGAGACAGTCCAATGAGGCCCAACAGTGACTTCCTTTCTTTGGGACTCCAGGATGGGGCTCTCATTTTCAGGTGTTTCTTCTAGAGTTTATTCAAAATGTGACACAGGGTTATTAAAATAAAATAAAAATGGTTTAATATAGACAACTTGTAAGTTTGTTTTCATCCAAAGCGACGTGGAAGTCAGTGATGATGTTCAGCTTGTTGGTCAGGGATATTTTAATGTACAGACTGAGGATGTTATGAACCAAATCAGAGACGTTCAAACTAAGGGACTCATTTTATCTTTAGAACTATGCTCTCCTCTGTTGTTTAGTCATAGTTCAGCATGCCTAATAACTCATGTGTGCCTTCTTTGTAAATACAAAGATGAATGAAAGAGCCAGGGGGAGACAGTAACATTTTAGGAGACTAATTTATCTCATATCATCAAATAGAGACCTAAACATCTGTCAGAAACATAAATATTTTTATTAATCTTCTGCTCCTTTGGCTGAATTTATTGTGTGTTTTTCTCTGATTGCAGTTATAACTTGGGCAGTGGTGTTGTTAATATCATTGTTAACGGCACTTTTGGCGATGGAAAGTGGCACAAAATCAAGGCCGTCAGGTAAAAGCGCCATTTTGGACCATTTGTAGAGAAATGCTTTGAAACGTGTCTTCTGTGTTTGAAAAAAATTGCTATAATGCTACTTTAATTGGTGATATGTGACTTATCCATGCTGCTGATCTCATGCTGCTGATTATCCCATGCTGCTGTATTCATTCCTACCCATCTGCTTACACAGACTCATGTTTGGGCTGCTGTTGATATTCCATAATGTTTTACATTATTAGTGTTAACGTATATCTTAGTGTATATCTTAGATCCTTATATACAGTTCCCTTTCAGTCGGTCTCTCGGTGCAACACGATTGCTATGGGAATCAGCGCCCCTGCGCGGTTACCTGAAGTAATACACTCACGCCTTAACGGCTACGGCGTCAGTGTCGCGCCAGAGGCCCCGCCCTCTGGACATTTATGCGGCTGACGCCCGTCCGTCTTTCTCTTTTTGCCCTTCACCTCGCTAAACCTGAAACACTCTTCTCGGATCTTCTCTGTATCTTCATCGCTCGACCAGAGGTGAGCTCGCTCCCTACACAGAGCATACAGAGAATCTTCTACTGCGGACTGCTGGGCTGGCGAAAGCTGGTCCGGCACATTTTCTTCATCCCGAAATTTTCTTCTCCTCTCTCCACAGACCGCTTCGCTCGACGGCGCTGACTGCGCGACACCGCTACCCTGCTAACAACTAGCAGGCTAGCTGGCGAAAGCGACACGAGGAAGGAGACGTCTCCAGACGACGTTAGCACTGCTAACGGGCTTAACTCTTCTCAGCCACGGCTCCCGAGAAGGTAATGCGAAAACCCAAAAGTCAAAGAAGACCAGAAGGCCAGCGAGTCCCAGCTCCTGTGCCTTTTTCTCTTCTGCTTTTCTACTGCTCGGTTAGCGAACGCTAACCGCGAGGCATGCTACCTGCTAAGCTAACGAAACTAACAGGCCAGCAGCCCCGAGTAGCTCGGCAAAAGGACGTCCTCGGACGAGGAACTCTGGCAGGCCGTGAGCTCCGGCTCCCGAACCTGCTTCAGCGGATCTGGATACCCCCCTTTTTCAGCAGCGGACACCCACAAGGCCTGTCCGTTCTGCTCAGGGATGCTACACGCAAGGACACTCGAAACCTTTCTCACGGATGAACCCAGAGAAAGGTGAGTGGAAATGGAATAACTCCGCTGCTATCTGGCTAGCTCCAACGATTAGCATGGCTAACCAGGGGCGCCCACGACAACACGCGGCGGAAGACAGCGTTGCTAACAAGATTAGCGCAGCTACGAGCAGACAACAAAGGACTCCATCGTGAGGTATGTGAAAATGCTTGGCCTAGCTTGCTAGCTAACCTTCTCATATTTTGCCTTTTCCGCTATCCTGTCCGACCGAATCGACGGTAGAATTCATCACATAACTAAGTGTTTTTTACCGATGCTACGCTGCTCGAGGGCCCGTCTTAGCACCGCTAGCGGGCTCACGAGTACCTCCATGTTTAGCCCCGGCTAACAAGGAGACTCTCTGTCCAGCACAGTCCAGGAGGAGGATTTTCAGCTACCTGTACAGCTGCGCTACCTGGTAGTTTTCCTATGCCTACGACGAAACATTGATGACGCTGAGAGCTTATCCATCCATGAGGCTATGGATGACTCTCTGACGTTAACCATCTCAGGGCCCGAGGGGCGCTGGCGCGATGGACAAGGACAAGTGGCCTCGGTATCACAGGCCCACCAGGCAGAAAAGCTACAGGAGCTGCAAGGGGCCACCAGCAAAAGAAGAGGAAAGGAGATGCCCCTGCACCATTACAGGCGCTCTCACTCACAGAAGGAGAGAAAATGCCGAATTTTTACCACCAGTTTCTGTGTTTTTAAGGAACACAGACTAGCTGGTTTGGAACGTCTAAACACACAAGAACACTCAGACCCTTGTGTAATAAAGAGAAATTGCCATCCACACATGACAATAAAATCTCAGACTACTGAATGTGTCCTGGTCCCAAAATGGGAACAGGGCCTCAGGTTTGCCCGCTCACGCAGTACGGGAACCTGACCTTTTGAGCCTAGACTTCACTTGTAAAATGCTACAAGGAGCTGGTGGTATGTGTGTGCGCACTAAACAATAACTCGTCTACTGTATGTGTAATGAAAAGCAAACACTGTTTCATGCATATACAAGAATGAAAGTACCAGAGCACAGACTGCCCTGGTTCTTGACTCACCACTTTGGTGAAACACAACCTACTAGGTCAGACTACGAACCGCAGTGGGACACACGAGCTTTGCCTGAGACAGTCAGACCTCGCGATGTCTTCTGCTGGGCAGACCAGCCTGCTCCAGAGTACGCGAGAGGGGTCGAAGGCCACCCCTTCTGCACTCAAATGAAGCAAGCAGCCGCTAGACATCTCTCCCAGGCTCATGGCGCAGACCTGGAGGGCGTGTCTGACAAATGAGTGGGTCATCACAACGGATGCGTTGCGGGCTCTAGTTCTTCCTGGTGCCCAAAAGAGATGAATCTCTGGATCTCTGGACTCTGGGCAAGAAAACAATAACTTTTCAAGTTGACATTGCGGCAGGTCCCCCAGTCCGTGAGACCTGGAGACTACGCATGTACGGTGGATTTGAAAGACGCCCGCTTCCATGTGGGCGTCTGGAGGAGGCACAGGAAATTCCTCCAGTTTGCCTTCGAAAGGAAAGCTTATAAATACAAAGTCTTACCCTTCGGTTTGAGGACTGCTCCTCGTAGATTTAATAAATGTCTGGATGCAGCCCTGACCCCTCTTAGGAATCAAGGAGTCAGGATTATGAACTACCTGGATAACCTCCTGGTATTTGGCCGGAAGCAGGCCCAG
Source organism: Garcialebias charrua (assembly GCA_038048925.1). Lineage (NCBI taxonomy): Eukaryota > Metazoa > Chordata > Actinopteri > Cyprinodontiformes > Rivulidae > Garcialebias > Garcialebias charrua. Next base: position 10,088 of record JBBPBX010076000.1, on the reverse strand, counting down.
TCACACTCCTGCAGGGTGATCTCTCACCTGGAGTCTCTCTGATTTTTTCATAAACCCACAAAGGAGTGACCTGACCCCATCACGGATTACCGTATTTCTGGGAGTGCAGGTCTACACCATCCGGTACAAGGCATGGCTCTCAGAGGAACGTGCTTCCTCGATTCGCCGTTGCCTGGCAAAAGTTTAAACTGAATCAACGGATTCCCCTGTAAGCGCGCCAACGCCTTTTTAGGCCTCTTGGCGGAAGCCATACCCTGTGTGCCACACGCATTGCTGAAGATGCGGGTCCTGCATACATGGCTAAACCAACAAAAACAACCTGCCCCCGTCTGGGTGAGCAGAAAAATTTAGAATCATTTCAAAGTGCCTGAGGGCCCCGGAACCTTGGGGGGACCTGTCTGTGTTCACGGAAGGGGTCCCGTAAGGTAAGGTGTCATCCCGTGTGATCATCACGACGGACACCTCGGAAACAGGATGAGGAGGCAGTCTGCAGAAATCAGAATGCCCAAGGCCTCTGGAATGAGCAGGAAGCAAGATTGTACATCAACTTCCTGGAGTTGTTGGCCGTATTCCTGTCAGCAAAATACTTCTTTGGTAAAGGTCTGATTGCGGGACAGCACGTCCTGGCGTAATCAGATAACAAAACCACGGTGTCCTTCAGTGACTGGGAAGGGGGGACGAGATCCCACGCCCTCCTCAGCCTGACACAGAGGATGCTCACTTGGTACGCTCCAGGATTATTGTCGCTCAGGGCGACTCAGGTTCCGAGTGAACTGAGTCACGGAGCGAATGCCCTTTCAAGAGGGTTTCTTTTGGAATCGGAATAAGACTGAACCCACGAGTCGTGGATCAGGTCTGGTCACGGTTTGGAAGAACCTTGTTGGGCTTGTCCCCATGCGGAGCCAGCTCACAATGTGACCTCTACTTCTCAATGTTCAGGGATACCATGGCAGTTGCCTTCTTACAGAGACCTGCTGACTCAGGCACGTGGGTAGCTTCTACACCCGCGTCCGGAGCTGTGGCAGCCTTCAGCCTGGCCACTGAAGGGAATGGCTGAGGGCCTAAGGCCTGATTGTCTTTGTTCCAACAATAACAGCATACACAAGGGACACCCTTGGTGTTTATGTTTACTTGGGAGATGCTTCAGTGGAAGGGTTCCCCTCTCCTCTGACAGTTCTCCAACATCAGGATGGGCCTCTTTGACAGTCCTAGTAGTTGTCTGTTCAAGAAGCAGATGAGGGACTCGTGCGTGCCCCTTGTACATACATTTTTCCCCTGGGGACCTGGAAGGTTACCCTGTGCTTGAACTGGGTTTTCTACCTCCACATTGCCATCTGATTGCCAGTGGCGTAACGGGTCCCTTGCTCTTTTCCTCCTGCTTCTCAAGATTTCCAGGGAAAAAGGGGGATAATGAGTAATCACACTAGCAGAGGACACTTATGCTGTCTCTAGCTGGTGTTTTCATTTATGTGTCCAGTGGTAACATCAGGACGATGTGTCTACATATGGCATTTTTCTTCTCAGGATGTGCTCTCTACATACCTTGTGGAGAGCGGCTGGGAAATGTCTGCCGTATTAAGGCAGATGTTCTCTCATGCATTTTGTTGAGCATTTCAAGGGCGTGAATGAATTACGTTCCCATAGCAATCGTGTTGTACCGAGAGACCGACTGAAAGGGAACTGAAAGTTATGCACCATAACTCATGTTCCCTGAAGAAGGGAACGAGGTGCAACACATCTGGCCCTTTCAATGCTGAAAGCTCGGTGAAGTGCATTTTAGAGGAAGATGGACGGGCGTCAGCCGCTTAAATGTCCAGAGGGCGGGGCCTCTGGCGCGACGCTGACGCCGTAGCAGTTAAGGCGTGAGTGTATTACTTCAGGTAACCACGCGGGGGCACTGATTCCCATAGCAATCATGTTGCACCCTGTTCCCTTCTTCAGGGAACATGAGTTATGGTGCATAACTTTCAGTTTTTTTTTATACTTACATTTTTGCTATTGTTGGGTGTATCTGGGACCCGGCGTCCATAATTTTGTTCCACCTCATGTACTACATGTGATTTGAATGACAATAAACTTGAACTTGAAGCTATAGTGTTTCTGCCACTTGTTTTTACAAAGACAGAACCTGGCTCAGAGATGTTGTTGAAAAATAATGAAAATAATTGTTAAATTTAATTTATGTGCTTGACATAGGTCCAAACACTTATAAACATTCAAACTTTTGTAGGAATTGAAAACAAAATGATGAATACATACAAGTACCTATGTCTGATCCAACATAATCTTTGTTTTCTGATCTTTTAGAGATGGTCAATCAGGAAAGCTGACAGTTGATGATTACGGAGCAAAGACCGGCAGGTCACCTGGCATGATGAGACAGATAAATATCAATGGTCCTCTGTATGTTGGTAGGTGGGACTTTTTGTGATGTATGTTCTGTCAAAAGCATGATTTTGTTATCTGCATTTCTGTAGCCTCTCTCTCATGTGTTCTCTTTGTGTTGTTCAACCACAGGCGGCATGAAAGAGATCGCTCTTCACACCAACAGGCAGTACATTGGAGGCTTGGTGGGCTGTGTGTCCCATTTTACTCTGTCCACTGACTTTCATTTAGCTTTGGTGGCAGATGCAGCTGATGGCAAGAACATCAACACTTGCTCCAACTGAAAAACATTTGACGACAGACGCAGGACCATGTCTTCCCAGTGGACTTTTGTCAACTCAGATTTTTTTTTCTTTCTGGCACCAAATATGTGATAAACACTTTAGTTGTTGTACTAAACAAGACCTGACGACCAAAACTCAAACTGGAAGAAGACCCGTGGCTGTCAGTTCGAGTCATGTTCATTCTCACTATAATGTTCTACAAAGCTTCGACCTGCCAAGTCTTAAGGTTTATGTAAAAGTTGAGGATTTTCGTCCGGACATTACACAATAAAATCTGTTTCCTGACAGAAGAGTGCAACATTAATGTAATTGGTAAATGATTTTAAAAAATATATGTGTATGAAAGAAAAAGAAGAAATGTGTAAAAAGAGGAAGAAGAAAAAGACTTCATGGCATTTCATTCTGATTGCTGGAAGAACCGTGATCCAAGAGATCCACATGAACCTGACCCGGGATGTTAAAGGGATGTTAGCTTAAGGCCCTGTACACACGTAGCCGTTTATCTGTAAAACCGAACAGTTTAGCATGCGGTTTAGCCTTTCATCCACACGTGAACGCCTGTTGATGTAACTATAAACAAATAATAACAAAACTCTGGCCAAAGTGAAGATTTGAGAACTCTCCGTTTTCGAGTCTGCGTGTGGACTTTCAGAACGGAGCTTTCTGCTCCAGCTGGACCGGCAAAACTGGTTCTGCCGGTCCAGCTGGAGCGGCACTCACGTCACATAATGCTCTAAAAAAAGCACTAAAAAGTCAACATACCTGCTCTGACATGATTCCTAGTCGACATTTTCCTGCGTTTTATTAATTTTGTACTCCAACACGGTATTTAATAGTAGTTCAACCTCACGGTCTGTCCACACAAACGAAAGAAAATAAATAAATAAATAACAGGAAGTGTGGCTGCATGAGTTGAAGGGTTGTGACAGCACTACACTGCCACCTATGGGTTCAGCATATTCATTACAACTTTACAACGTTCTGTGGTGAAAAAAACGGGACATGTAAACAAACATTTTAAATATTCGAACATGTATGGACAGAGATATTTTTTGTGTGCAAATATTCGTTTTTCAAACACCAGGCTACGTGTGTACAGGGCCTTAGTCTTAGAGGATTTTTGTTGTCTTTGTTGTGACACTGGTGTTCTTGTCCAAAATGTTTTTTCTTCTGTTGATAGATATGTTTTTTTAAGTTGTATTGAAGTCAATGTTATCAGGATGTCTGTTTATTGAGTAAAAATATCATCTGAACTAAAATTGGTTTAAATTTTACCACCTTTTAGTTTACTTCTCTTTTAGTTGGATCTAGATGTAGGTCACAGGAAATGCTGATAAGTTTAGATAAAATGTCCATGAGACATGTTATGGTCTTCTGACACAAACCACAGTACAGTACTGTGCACTACAGCCTTGTCTTTTGTTTGATTTTTATCTTATGTTTCCACACTAGACAAGAAAATGGGGAAAAATGATAGAGAAAGCGTTTGTTTGAAAATGTGTGTTGCTGTGTAATATTTAGGGCAGGTACATCTGTTATTCTAAAAGCACGTTTTACCCAGTATAGGATTGGGTTCAAAGAAAACATGCTGTTTTTGTTGTCTTAGAAATATATATTTTTTCCTTTTAGTTTGCCACTTTTCCACAGCAACACAAACAAAACCTTGGTTTCTTTGTTTAACTGCAGAAAATGAAGATGGGGGAGGTTTTCATTTGGTTGCAGTCTGTAACTTCACCACTAGGTGTCACTACACATCACAAAAATTGACTTTAAATGTAATCCTGCAAAGAAAGTACAAGCTAATGTTTAAATGGGTTACACCAAGAATTCTACCACCTGCTTTAAATTGGAATTCATATAAAAACAACTGAAAGTAGTAAGTGATGATGGAATGTGAACGTATGATGTTTACAGTGGACCAATTACTATTCGCTTGTGTAAAAAGTAGTAGTTCTGATAAAATTTGAAACGTTATAAGTGACCTTAGATTGTAGGAAATTGTTGGTGCTTGTGTGTTATGTGTCTAAAGGTCAAGTTTGGAATCTTTTTTTGTTGTTGTTGTTGTTCTGGACAGGCTTATGTATTTCTTAAATTGAAGGCGTAAGCAGAAATCATTCACCCTGACTAACTGCGTAACCATTTAAAAACAGTCATGCCTTAATACCCCCCAAATAATCAACTCACAATAAAAATGAGCAAATCTCAGAGACATTCATTTTAACTATATAATGAGAGACTGAAGTTTTATTTGATGTATTTTTCCAGACAGTATATTCTTGCAGAACTGCAGTTTGTTGCAAGTAATTTAAAATACTTAATGTACGCTGCATCATGCTTTACTTGCTGTTAAAAAAATTGATTTGTAATTTGTTTTAAAACAAAATTATTTGTTACATAACCTGTCACAAACCAGCAAATAAATGCTAACCAAAAAGCCTGCTGATGAAATAAACTAACATGTTTTTGTTATACCACAGTCGTCCATTATGGTTCTCTTGTTGCTCTTTTGATTATATGAAGTTTTTATAGAAACATTTTGCCTTTTGTGCTTGCTGTGCCTTTAATTATACAATAATTATATTTTCATTTGGATTTAGAAAATTGATGCTCAATTTCTGTCATCATGTGGGAACTGTGGAGAGTACTTAAAAACTTGACGAGTAGTAAAATTAAAGCCTGACATTTGTGAAATCATTATCAAAAGCACATTTGGTTGACTTCACTTTATCAAAGATTTGTTACCATCTGGTAAAGAAGTCATTTCGGTGACTCTTTAGTGTAAAATCATGAAAATCCACAACATAAAAAACATAAACATTCAAAACATTGAATTGTTTTCCATGTTGTATCCTAAAATTTTCAATTCAAATGCACACATACAAGATTTAAAGCTTTGATAGAGAATAGGTTGATGTGTTTCAAATTATGCTGTTATTACTCTGTCCATATATCGTTTTAATCACAATTAAGGACATTAGGTCTTAGAAATCTTGGAACATTTCAGTTGTGTCTCACATAGCATAGCTGTGATGTGATTTAAGAATAACATTTCCTGAGGTAAAATAAGGTTTTGAGAGCAATGTAAGCTGCTAATACTTGTTTTCGTTTCAGGGTTTAACACCCCTCCAGCCCTCGTCTAACCAGTTTACCATAAGGTATCCTGCATTATGGCTGCTCTTCCTCTATTTAACGTTTTGCAATTGGTACAAGACCTGGTAATTTTCCTAGGCCAGGACAAGTTGGCCATTTGGGGTTGCTGTTCAAAAATCGAACTAAGTAACCGTTCAAAACCTCCAAAAATCTCAGAACCAAGCACACTTCCTGGATAAGTTCAACAAAGAGTGTATCATTCAGATGCCATCAGGAAAATGAGTCCAACGCTCTAAGATTTTCATGCTTTGTGTTTTTAATCATAAATTTGCAAAAGGTTACATTTGTAGCTTTCAAAAATCCAGCAGCAGTGCAAGCAAATGCGTTTAAAAAAATGCAGTATAATGAATGAAATAAAAATCAAAAATGGGTGAAACTCCGAATTCCTCTGGGTGTGGATGCACCAATCTGTAAATGGCCTACGCTCTAACTGTGCTCTCCCTAAGAAAAACCACAAAATGCAACCTGTAATTTTCAAATTGGGTAAAATGGTTCAAAAAGGCTGGTTCCTACCACATATCCCATGATTGGATTGGTTTTCTAGGAAAAAGGAGAATAATTCCTACAGCCATTGTTGAAAACGGTCATCAAATGTAATTAATTCCACTCAGAGACTTGTTCAGATTGATCTGGGGTCAGTTGTCTTGAAGGGTGAACATGTATCTGTACTGCTGAGCTGTTCTTCGTTGCTTTGTTTCCATCTTTTGTCGTTTTTTTCAGCTCATCTGCGGTCAAAATCTTCTCTCTTCAATCTTCAGATCTGATCCACGTCTTCAGGGCTTGACAACCGTGTTCCATCTCTGCCCGAAATGACTGACTGACTTTCATCTGCTATCTTTGTCTTTTTAAACTCATCTCTTGTCTCTGATTGGCTTGCTTTTGATCTAACATCCATTTTGAAGACCTGTCAACCATTTTGAAGACTTTTCAACAGTTCAAGTCTGTCTCCTTTTTTTCAACTTGCTCAGCTGTCTAAACTGTGTACTTCTACGTGTTGTAAGCTCATGACAGGTGCTTTGTGTAACATCCTCATATCCGGACATCGTCTTAACCACACAGCTGTTTCCTATGACATGCATCATGCTCTACTAATCCTAAACATGAAAAAATAACTTACTAACAGAGATGTATAAAAACCTTTCTTCTAAAATCACTTGACTTAACAATTAAAAGTGAAATCCAGATCTAACTTTAACACTTGATTGTTTCAGCACCTTGGTAGCAGACATAAAATCTTCATTCTAATCAACATACCCCTAAAACTACTTTTATTGATCATTCATTCAGTAAGACTGCTTGATATCATAAAAATTCAAGTCTGTCTCCTCATAAAAATACTATGTTTCTATATGAAACTGATAAGGATGAAATAATGATGGTCACAAAATAATTTTCTGATAAAAGATCTAAGGACTGGTATGATATGGACATGTTGGTTGTAAAAGACATAATGTCTTCTGTCATTGAACCGTTCACGTACATATGTAATTTGTCTTTTTCAAGTGGTGTTTTTCCAGATAATATGAAGGTAGCAAAGGTTGTCCCTATTTTCAAGAATGGTGATAAGTCTATATTCAATAATTATAGACCAATTTCCTTATTACCACAATTTTCTAAAATTCTTGAAAAATTATTTGTGATTAGATTAGACAAATTTCTTGATGACTATAACATTTTAACCAACAGCCAATATGGTTTTAGATCTAAAAACTCTACTTCTATGGCTCTTATGGAATTGACAGAACAAATTTCCACTGCTGTTGATCAAAAGCAACACTGTGTGGGTTTATTTGTTGATCTAAAGAAAGCTTTTGATACAGTTGATCACACTATTCTCCTCGAGAAGTTAAATAAATATGGTGTTAGAGGACTGACTTTGAAATGGGTATCTAGCTATTTGGAGGACAGAAGTCAATTTGTACAGATAGATAATACCAGATCAAAACTCAACAGAATCACATGTGGAGTCCCTCAGGGTTCTATACTGGGACCTAAGCTTTTTATTTTGTATATAAATGATTTGGTAAAAGTGTCTGGTATTCTAAGGTGTGTTCTTTTTGCTGATGATACCACCTTCTTTTATTTTGGTTATGATTTGAAACAAATGTTTGAGTTGTTAAAAGAGGAGATCTCAAAATTACAAACTTGGTTTAGTTTAAATAAGTTATCATTAAATTTAGATAAGACTAACTATATGTTATTTAGCAAAAATAAAACAGATAAATTTTCTATCAAAATTGATGGTGTTGAACTAAGTAGAGTGGATGAGGTAAAGTTTTTGGGTGTAATTGTTGATGAGAGATTGTCGTGGAAACAGCATGTAAATTTTGTTAAAACTAAGTTATCTAAATCTATTGGCGTATTGTATAAACTAAAGGACTTGTTAAATGATAGGGCTCTTTATTTGCTATATAACTCAATTTTTGTTCCACATTTAATTTATTGTGTGGAGGTTTGGGGTAAAGCCTGTACAACTATAACAAATTCTATTTTTATTTTGCAGAAAAGAGCAGTTAGAATTATTGCTAGAAAGCCTTATCGTCATCCATCAAATGTATTATTTAAACAACTCAAATTATTGAAATTTTGTGAATTGGTAGATTATAATATTTTGTTAGTAATGCATAAAGCTCATATGAATGTGCTACCCACAAATGTTCAAATGTTTTTCATTAAGAGAAAAAGCAGTTACAGTTTAAAAGGAACTGAAATGTTTGTTAAACCTAGATATAGGACTAGTTTGAAGGGGCGTTTTATTTCGAATAAGGGAGTGGAATTGTGGAATGTTTTGGAAAAAGATGTTAAAGATGTAAACTCTGTGATGAAATTCAAAAAAATTATCAAGTCTAGACTGCTAGCAAAATACTAAAGCTATAAGTAAAGCATCCTAATCTATTTGTTGATTATTGAGTGTGTAATGTTACTAAATTGATCTGTTGTTTTTGGTAGTTAATTGTTTGAATTGCTTGTTTGTAAATTGTTTTTTTTTTTTTTTTGTTTTTGGAAAAAAAGGGGCAGACAAAATAAGAAAATTTTCTTCTTTCTGCCACCTTTCATTTTATGTATTTTGATTTTTTCTCATATTTATGAAATGTTTTTTTCCATTATCTTTTATGTTGATTTTCTTAAATACATTATGTAAAATGAATAAACTTTAATAAAATAAAAAAAAATAAAAAATATTAAATGTCCATCTCCACCAGACATGTGCAGTCTGACCTCAATACCTCTTTTCATCCACCTAACTTGACATACTTAACTACAAAGTACACCATTAAAATACTATCTTCAGTTTTTTAATTTTTCCCTTCATGAAACTAAGATGGCAAGTTGAATTAAACAACATTTTACAGCTGCTTGTCTGTATCACCATGTAAACTCAGCATTTAAGGACATTCTGTTTCTGTATCAAAATTCATGATGGTTTTTTTCTACTAACGGTTGCACGTGAAGCAGTTTTACTTTGAAACTTTGCAGTTTCCTTTAGTTCAAGCCTTTGTCATGTTGAGGTCATCCACATCTTACCACAGCCCAAGGTTAAAGGTCACTACTGCAGGATTTACTTGTTGAATTTACCACATTCAGGTCACCTGTAATTATGATGAATCATAAAAGATTGATGAACAAAAGAAAGGAAAGGGATGAGATAATTGTATCCACCCACATAATACAAAGTACAGGTAGTCCCCGACTTACGAGCGAGTTCCGTTCCTACGAGTCGCTTGTAAGACGAAAATTCGTACGTCGGAACACAAAACACGTGTTCTCGTAAGTCCGGATTTTCGGTCTTAAGTCGGAAAATTTATGCTAGCGCTACTACGAACACTCGTTTTTCATCACAAATGTTCATACTAGTTCATAAACATGCTCAGAAACTTGTTTCCAAACGGTTAGCTAACACACTTTAATCTAAAAACACATGAAAGTGCTGTATTTCTTGTATGTTCTTTACATATTTACTGCTTGTTCGCCAGCTCGTAAGTCCGGAACCTCGTAGGTAAGAGCGCTTGTAAGTCGGGGACTACCTGTACTGTGTTCCCATGCCATTATTACCGGTACTCCCAAAATGTTCACTTAAGTTCAATTGTTCACTGAGTAGATTGATTCAAACACCATTACATTTGTCAAAAACACTGTGAAACAGCTTTATTTATCACCATCTTCTTTTTCTTAAAGCTGCAGTATGTAGCTTTTTTTATGAACATATTTCTTCACTCTGTCACTACCTCCTGACAGACTGATGTTAGCCAAGTAATCTCTGAAAAAAAA
>JBBPBX010075999.1:0-10389 GCA_038048925.1 Garcialebias charrua | reverse complement strand
GCGTGTGTGTGTGTGTGTGTGCATGTGCGTGTGTGTGTGTAATATTTAAATCTGTATACCTGACCTGATGGGTATGAAAATGACATTTATACTACACTTTGCTGTATTAACATTATGCCAGACCATAGTTTGAACTTTAGAGTTACCGTATTTAATATTCCTGTGAGAGTTCTACTGGCTGCAGCTCCTACCCAAGATGGCCGCCAATTACCACAGCTGCCGGTCATCTCCCTGATGAGACCTTCAACTATATAAGGCTGCAGTCAAGTTCTACTCTTCGCTGGGGCATTGAGCTATTTATGGTATTTATGCTCTCAGCCTGTTTGTTTCCTCAAGAAGAGTTTCTAACCTTGTTCTCTGTGCCTCCAGTTCTCCTGTGTTCGTGGATCCCTTTCTGTTCTGGCTCGCCTTGGGTTCAGTTCCTGGTCCTCGTGCCTGATCCTCCAAGCCATCCATCTGTGAAACTGGTTCACCATCCTCTGGACTCACTTGGATTCACTCTCACGCTCTACTCAAACCATCCAACCTGTAAGAGGAAAAACATCACGAATAATCAAAGGACCACTCTTATTCCAATCCATCTGACATCCTGTTTGTTTCTCAGGAGCTCCAGAGGACCACCTGTAAATAGTCACCTGCACAAAATAAACACTGTTTAATTTTCTATCTTGTGGAGTCTTGTCTCGTTCCGGGTCTCGTACCAATCTGGGTTTACTGAAATCATTACAGAATGCCCCAGCCACACAAGACCCAGAGCGAGATCAGGAGCGAGCAAGCGTCATCCACTTCGCAGGAACGAATGGACAGACTAGAAAACATGTTTGAACGTCTCTCTTTGCAGCAACAAGCCGCTCAGTCCAGCGTTCAAGATCTGGGAAATATGGTGTATGCTTTGAACCAAAGGCTCTCATCTTCGGATGCACCAACAGCTCCTCAGGAGTCCGGCGCCACCGCCTTCGTCCCCGAGAACCATTCCACGGCTCAACTAGCGGTAAAACCTTCTGAGTTCCTTTCTGGTGACCCTGAGAATTGTGGAGGATTTTTGCTTCAATGTAAATTGGCTTTTAGGGGGGCACCCCACACGTATGCTACCAGCATTTCCAAGATAACTTACCTCGTTAGCCAGCTAAAGGGTGAAGCGTTAAGATGGGCCAATTCCTTCCTGTTGTCTCACGATTTGGATTCTGTCCCGTACGATGCCTTTTTACAAGAGTTTTGCAGGATATTCGACCGGCCGATGCAACAACCCAATGCCGTAAAGCGACTTCTTGGACTACGTCAGGGACGACGACCAGTAGCTGAACACGCCCTCGAGTTCCGCGTCATCGCTGCCCAGACCGGTTGGAATGAACTATCTTTACAAGGTACATTTTTAAATTCCTTGTCGGACATTATTAAGGACCAAATCGCTTGCCGTGATAAACCTGGCAGCCTGGATGAACTTGTAAACCTCGCCGTTTGCATCGACGAATGTCTTCGAGAACGTTTCCGGGAGAGGAACTACAATTACCAGAGGCTCCCCACTTCCGGGTTCACGACAGCGGCAGGTGAGCGAAACGCCTACAGAAACACTCCAACGAACTACAAGTCCCAGAGAGACTTAGTTTCTGAGTCTCCTTCATCAACTGGTCCAGCTACTCGCCTACGTGCACTACCAGAACCCGAACCAATGCAGGTGGGGCGGGCTCATCTGTCTCCTGAAGAGAGACAGAGACGAAGGAGTTTGAATCTGTGCAATTATTGTGGACAGTCTGGCCATTATCTGTGCAACTGCCCGTTGCTGGGAAACGAGAGGTCTCACCAGTAAGAAGAAAAATACTGGTGGGAGCTTCCAATCTTTCTGCCACTTGTCGACTCACATTAAAAATGACACTCCAAACCTCTCAAGATTGTCTCTCTGTTTCTGCACTGGTAGACTCTGGTGCTGAGGAGAATTTAATTACAGGTGACCTCCCACTTACGACTCCATCGACCTACGAACAACGGGACCTACGAACGTATCATATTTAATAAAAATATGAAATTACTGTATTAAATTTTTTTTTTTTTTTTTGTGTTTAAATGTTCTTAATTTCATGTGTACATCACTTTGTTGCAGCTGTGGTTGTTTTAAAGGCTTTATAAATAATAATTATGATAAAAATGATCATTTCTGATCATTTTTTGAGCAATCTTGGGCAACAGGAAGTAGGTCTTCAGTTTACACGGTCACAAATTAATGTAGAACACCGGACGCCATTTTAGGATACAGTAGCTGCCCGGCGCCGGGCCGAAGACTGGTGACCAGGATGGCTTCATATGGATTAAGATTGCATCATATGGATTAATTACTAGCTGGAATCGCTCTGTGAGTTCTGTGGACGTCTCAGGCTGGAGCAGGAGCTGCAGATTGATCGCGCCGCCGCTCCAACACCAGCTCATGGCTTGGCTAGCAGAAGCTAGCCAGCTAGCTAACACAGGTCTGGAGCGGCTGCGGTGGTTCACTGGCCGGCCGCCGCGCTGCTCGGCCCGACAACAATCAACGCATGGCAACCTAAGATGTCGGCTTTGACCATCTCAAAGTAAGAAAATATATTTTTATTTATTCTGTAAATGTGAATAGCAATGTTTAACATTACAGTACACTACTGTACATGCTTAAATGTGTGCGCGCGCTCCGTTAGCATGATAAATAAAGGTTGAATGAATGAATAATTTTTTTTTAAAAATAATTTTCACCTCCTACCTACGGCAGAATCGAGCTGCGAACCGTTCTTAGGTCCCTAAATCGTTTGTACCTCGGGGGTCACCTGTAGTATGAATTTAGTTAAAGAATTATCTATCCCCACTCAAACGGTTGACCCATTATCTGTAGCTGGTGTCACAGGGGATGTTGTAGGACAAATTCGGTGTAAGACTGTGGATTTGCATTTAATATCAGGAAACCACCATGAAATGACTGATTTTTATGTTATTGAATCACCAAACGCACAATTAATTTTAGGCTGGTTGAAGAGACACAACCCACACATCAACTGGGAGCTCGGGAGAGTAGAGGGATGGAGTGATTTTTGTTTGAAACACTGTTTACGTGCTGCCATCTATAATCTTCCTAAGGTTAACGTCACTGAGGAGGACGTTGACACTACTGGTATTCCCTCTGTTTACCACGACTTGGCTTCTGTGTTCAGTAAACAGAAAGCTCTATCTTTGCCCCCTCATCGTCCTTACAACTGTTCCATTGACCTCCTTCCTGGGGCCCCATTGCCTTCGAGTCATTTGTATAATCTTTCTGGTCCTGAAAGAGAATCTATGAAAGAGTACATTAAAGAATCCCTTGACTCAGGTATTATACGTCCATCTACATCGCCGGTTGGAGCAGGTTTCTTTTTTGTTAAAGACCGTGTAAAGTGAATTTCAACATTTTCTTAAATAAACATTATAAATGTGATAATTGTAATGTTGTAAATGAGTAAAAAGTCTCAAAATTGTAGCTCAATTCATTTTGAAGTTATACATGAAACTGTGTATAAAGACATGTGTGTTTCAGGATTTTTTAGGCGTGTTTTAAACGGGACCGCGTTTCGTCACGCGGTCCTCATTAGTATAGCCCCCACCCCCTGCAGCTCCAGTCATATAAATTGTTCTTCGCATGGGTGGAGCCGTTCACTCGCGACTCGCAGATAGCATCAGATAGCAATAGCATAGATATTTTGTTCATTGTTAGCTAGCTAATCAATTATGCCTCGTTCCTGCATCTTCCCAGGATGTTTTAATGGTCAGGGCACCTGCTACTGACCGTCTCCCTCCTCAGCCTCCGGACACCGCCGCCGCCTTTCCTGTTTCTTTTCTTTCTTTCTTTTTTTTTATTGCTAAGCCTGTGCCCTACAAGTTCACAAGCTCCTTTTTTGCTAAGAAAATGCGACAGGTCCATTGCATACTTAGTTATCAACGTGATTACTCTTTATCTTAATCACCAACACAGCCCTCTTTATCTTAATCACCAACACAGCCCTCTTTATCTTAATCACCAACACAGCCCCCGCATGCGATGTGTCGGGTCGGACCGGGTGCAGCCGCGCGAGTCCGCTCATCTTCTAAACACATAACAGCGGAGTTATGAATTACCCCGGCTTTACACTGCACGCGGCTCCGCCCCGCTCCGGTCCGCAGGTCGCAGCTGAACGAGTCCAATTCCCACTGCCTCCGCTCCGCTCAGGTCCGCCTGGATGCGCCGCTCCAAGACACGTGCGAGATCGCGCGATAAATCAAGTGATAAATAAGTAAGTCAGAACAAAACAATTCATTCGGTGGAAAGAAGGAGAACAACTGTAGAGAGACTGCTGCCTTGATCTTCTCTCGTAAATGAGCTACATGGTTTGAGCAACAGGAAGTGATGTTTACATTTCAGAATAAAATACTTTTTTATTTATTTATTTTTGTATTGCGTTATTAGGTGTAGTCATAGTCATAAATATAATAGTTTAGTCATAGAATAGTCATAATTGATAGTTTGACAGCATTTTTGTACAAATAAATCCGTATAGAGCTAGGATTAGTCCGCCCGTGGTGATTTTATTTTGTAAATACGGAAGTTGTGCTCGTTCCTTTTCCTGTTGGTGCGACGTAATCTTCAAAAGTTGACTCCGGCACAGCTCCGTCATCCGGCAGAAATAGAAAATTTTCTAATTTTGACGGACTGCCGTCCGCTCTCCGCAGCTCGCCGCCGCCGTGCGGAGCCAGTGTAAATTCTGTCATTGATTATAATGGGTGCGTATTTGCTGCGGAGGTCGGACCGGAGCGGGGCGGAGCCGTAACGCATGTGGTGTAATTCCGGGGTTATAGTTGCGTCCTCAACTTTAAAAATAAAACCAGAGTTGTTTGTGCACTAAAAACAGCGTAACTCTTGGAAAAAGGAGCAAACAGAGCAGGTTTACTGATGAACCTGTCTTCCTCCTCCACACAGTTCAGCTCTGAGCGAGAGAGTCCTCCTACTTGCTCTCTGAGCTGCAGTGCTGCGCTGAAACCACGCCCACTGCTGACACGCCCCCACAGTTCCAGACTAAGAGAAAATAATGTATTTTCATGATTTTTGACACTTAATTTTATAAGGAAAACAATGTTTTTAATCAGTCAGATTTATATGGGTGATTAATAACACATATTTATGCCATGTGATAAACTAAAAACACAAATCTATTTCACTTTACACGGTCTTTAAGAAAAAAGACAACTGTTTGAGGCCTTGCATTGATTACCGGGGCTTAAACACCATTACTATCAAGAACAAATATCCTCTTCCACTCATAGACTCTATTCATGAGCAACTTCAGTCTGCTACCATCTTCACTAAACTGGACTTGCGTAACGCCTACCATCTAGTGCACATTAAAGAGGGAGATGAGTGGAAGACTGCTTTCAGAACACCACTGGGACATTTTGAATATCTGGTTATGCCTTTTGGTTTAACAAATGCCCCCGCAGTATTTCAAGCTCTGGTCAATGACATTCTGAGAGACTTCTTAGGTGATTTTGCATTCGTGTATCTGGATGATATTCTCATTTACTCTCACAACGAAGAGGAGCACATGACACAAGTCAGAACTGTATTAAAGAGACTTTATGAGAATCAACTCTTCGTTAAGAGTGAAAAATGTGAATTTCATGTGTCTTCCGTGTCCTTTTTGGGATTTATTTTTGAAGGTGGTCAATACCGGACTGATCCAGAGAAAACGAGGGCTGTGGTGGAGTGGCCTGTTCCCGAAACCAAGAAACAGTTGCAACGATTTCTGGGGTTTGCTAACTTTTATCGATGTTTCATTAAGGATTACAGCCGTATCGTTGCACCCCTCTCGCAACTCACCTCCACTAATAGGACTTTTAGATGGACACCTGAGGCTGACATAGCCTTTGGTAAGCTGAAACAACTTTTTTCATCTACACCAGACCTGCTCATTACGTCGATCGCGATCGACCGGTCGATCGCGGAGGCATTACTGGTCGATCGCAGCGTGACATTATTATTATTTTATTTTTTTCCCACAGCGTGACATTAAAAAATTGTCAGCCAATGAAACATCCCGTTACTTGATTGACATGCAGGGCAACCAATCAGATGACAACTGAAAACATCCCGCCCCTTGATTGACATTCACGGCAACCAATCAGATGAGAGCTTTAGGTCACGCTCATGCAGCTTCTAAAAACAATGGCGCGAAGGTGGAAGTTGAACGCAGCAAAACATACTAAGCGAAAACAATCAGATTTCGGACTGTTCATGGAAAATACGACATCGACTTCCCACCGAAAAGCCAGCTGAGAAAGAGAAAGGTGGAGGAACTAAAATCCCTGTTCGGACAGCAGCAACTTCAAAAGCGAAACGCCCCCACCATCTTCCGGGTGAGTGACGCTGTGATGTTTCTCTGCACGCTTAAACATACTGGTTGGGAGCTGACGTGGCTTTATTATTAAAATCATACGAGACACTTTTCATACAGAATAACCTCCTTGACTACTCTCTGTTCTCTGCACGTTTCCCTGTCCCGCAGCGCGAGCGTTTGCATAACACACTTTCGCGCTGCGTTCAGGGACAGTCGGTAAAATACACCGCTGTAAATCTCTCCGTACCAAAAGAGACATTTTTATGCCTTTGTTCACTAAATTAAACGTGTCTGGAGCCATAACAACCTGCTACAACTGTGGTTATCAACTGGTGGCCTGTGGACCACTTTAGATTTGCTGGAGGGGGCTTTTAGAAATGACATTTATTAAAGTAAAAAATATCTAATGATTTTTTTTTTTACATTTATTAAAGTAAAAGACCAGATTCTTATAAAGAAGGGGGTGGGGATCAGTTTCATTTCATTTCATTTATTCATTTGTATAGCACTTTACACAACCACGGTGATGGTGACTAAAGTGCTTAACAAAAAACAGTGCAGTACAGTAAAAGACAACAGATCAAGAAAACACAACATAATAGCAAAAATAAAACCAGAAATGTCACCACATATTTAATTACTAAAAGCCAGTTGGAATAAAAAAGTCTTAAGCTTCGATTTAAAAAGGCCAAGTTCAGTAATCTGACGTAGCTCAAGCGGGAGCGTATTCCAGAGTAGAGGTGCGGCCGCAGAAAAGGCACGGTCACCCCAACGTTTATATTTTGTCCGTGGAACAGAGAGCAGGAGCTGTCTGACCTCAGAGACCTGGAGCGGGCAGGGAAACTTAACAACTCTGTTATATTTCTACCATATATTTTTAAAATAAAATTTAAAAAATCTATATTGCTGTCACCATCACCCCATTTGGTCCCTACGGTCGACCAGGTGCCCATGGGCACCACGTTGGTGACCCCTGATTTATTACATGTGTTGTGCAATATTTGCTTATTCAGTTATGCAAGGTACATCAACATAGGTACATTGTACATAAAAAGAATCCTTAATACATTTGAAGATAATTATATGTTTTGCATTTTTGTATTGGGTAGATCTTTTGGACTTGGTTTTTTTTATAAGTAGCTCGCATGCTGAAAAAGTGTGAGCACCCCTGATCTACACCTGTTCTCAGTCACCCTGACCCCAAACATCAATTCATATTGGAGGTGGATGCCTCTGACACTGGTGTGGGTGCAGTGTTGTCTCAAAGATCTACCACGGATAACAAGGTCCATCCATGTGCCTACTTCTCTCGCCGTCTATCCCTTGCAGAGAGGAATTATGATGTTGGCAACCGTGAACTGTTGGCAGTTAAATTGGCCATGGAGGAATGGAGACATTGGTTGGAGGGCACAGAGACCCATTTTGTTATCTGGACTGATCAAAAGAATTTAACTTACCTCAGAGATGCTAAGAGACTGACACCTAGACAGGCACGATGGTCTTTATTTTTCATCTGCTTTAACTACATTCTCACTTTCAGACCAGGTTCGAAGAACGTCAAACCTGATGCCCTTTCTCGCCAGTTCTCACCCACGGATGCTCCGGATGCTAAGGTAGGGATGATTCCCCCTGTCCGCATTGTGGGCGCTTTGACTTGGACTATCGAGAAGGAGGTGAAAGAGGCACAGAGGATGGAACCTGGCCCAGGTACTGAACCCCCCGGAACCCTTTTTGTCCCTACCTCCATGAAATCTAAGGTATTGTCTTGGCTCCACACTAACAAACTCTCTTGTCACCCTGGCATTGCCCGCATGTTATCTCTGACCCAGCAACATTTCTGGTGGCCGACCATGGCTCGGGACATCAAGGAGTTCGTGGCAGCCTGTCCTACATGCGCAAGGAACAAGTCTGGGAACCAACCGGCCGCAGGACTCCTCCATCCTCTGCCCACGCCTGCTCGTCCCTGGTCGCATATAGCGGTGGACTTTGTCACCGGTCTACCCCTTAGGACGGACACACCGTCATCCTCACGGTCGTTGACCGGTTTTCCAAGGCGGCTCACTTCATTCCTCTTCCTAAGCTCCCCTCTGCGATAGAGACTGCTCAACTTCTGCTCCAACATGTGTTTAGGGTCCATGGTATTCCCTCTGATGTGGTTTCAGACCGTGGCCCTCAGTTCATCTCCCAAGTTTGGCGTAGCTTTTGTAAGACTCTGGGGGCGTCTACCAGCTTGACCTCGGGGTATCATCCCCAATCGAACGGTCAAACGGAGAGATGCAACCAGGAATTGGAGTCCATGCTTCGGTGTGTGGTGGGGACCAACCCTTCGGCTTGGAGTCAGCATCTCGTTTGGGTGGAGTATGCTCACAACACCCACAAGTCCTCGGCTACGGGTATGTCGCCTTTTGAGGCATCTCTCGGCTATGCACCTCCTTTGTTTCCCAGCCAGGAGTCCGACATTGCAGTCCCGTCTGTCCTCCATCACTTCCGGCGATGTCGGCGTGTTTGGCGCCAGGCCCGATCTGCTCTTCTCCGTATGGCGGCCCAAAATAAACGTTTTGCTGATCGCCGCCGCTCTTCTGCACCTCTCTATCAGATGGGTCAGAGGGTTTGGTTGTCCACTAGAGACATTCAATTGAAGGATGTTCCCAGGAAACTGGCTCCTCGTTTTATTGGCCCCTTTCCCATCGTCAAGCTCATTAACCCCTCTGCAGTCAGACTTCTGCTCCCTGATTCCATGAGGATCCATCCCACCTTCCACGTCTCGCAGATCAAGCCCGTTTCCATGAGTCCTTTGTGCCCCCCTGATGACCTTCCTCCTCCTGCCCGGATCATCGACAACCATCCTGCTTTTACTGTTCGGACCATCCTTGATGTGCGACGCAGGGGTCGTGGCTTCCAGTACCTGGTGGACTGGGAAGGCTACGGACCGGAGGAGAGGTATTGGATACCTTGGTCATTCATCCTGGATCTGAGTTTGATCTCCTCGTTCTTCAGGGCCCATCCTGAGAAGCGCCTCAGGTGCGACTCTTGAGGGGGGGGTACTGTGAGAGTTCTACTGGCTGCAGCTCCTACCCAAGATGGCCGCCAATTACCACAGCTGCCGGTCATCTCCCTGATGAGACCTTCAACTATATAAGGCTGCAGTCAAGTTCTACTCTTCGCTGGGGCATTGAGCTATTTATGGTATTTATGCTCTCAGCCTGTTTGTTTCCTCAAGAAGAGTTTCTAACCTTGTTCTCTGTGCCTCCAGTTCTCCTGTGTTCGTGGATCCCTTTCTGTTCTGGCTCGCCTTGGGTTCAGTTCCTGGTCCTCGTGCCTGATCCTCCAAGCCATCCATCTGTGAAACTGGTTCACCATCCTCTGGGCTCACTTGGATTCACTCTCACGCTCTACTCAAACCATCCAGCCTGTAAGAGGAAAACATCACGAATAATCAAAGGACCACTCTTATTCCAATCCATCTGACATCCTGTTTGTTTCTCAGGAGCTCCAGAGGACCACCTGTAAATAGTCACCTGCACAAAATAAACACTGTTTAATTTTCTATCTTGTGGAGTCTTGTCTCGTTCCGGGTCTCGTACCAATCTGGGTTTACTGAAATCATTACAATTCCTTGGATTAGGATTCCTTCATTCTTTTGGATTACAGATGTGGTTGTTTTAAATCTGCAAAAAATCTATAGTTCACACCATATTCAGCCTTGTCTCATCCATCCATCCATCCATCCATCCATCCATATATCCATCCTTCCATCATTCCATCAGCTTTACCCAATTCTTCCTTTCCGGGTCAGAGTGTCACTGCTGCCCATATCCATCAGTCCTGTGCGAGAGGTGGGAGCCATGCTGGACAGGTCTCCAGTCCATCACAGAGTCGTGTAGAGACTAACAACTCTCACTTAAACTTAGAGACAATTTAAAGTTACCAATTAGCCCAACATCCATGTTTTCACTCTGTGGGTGGAAACCAGAGTGCTCAATTAATGCCATTCATGCACAGCCTTAACATGTACACTACACCCAGAGAG